>JACXVL010000034.1:0-12522 GCA_014898675.1 Athelia sp. TMB
CAGCGATACAAGATCGGGTGAGACACGGAAACACGCAAAACAAGGACCGCACGCAAGCCACAGCCAGATCACACTAACATCGCGCAATGTCTCATCGGTAGTGTTCCAGCTCAGATTGCTATCCCAAATCAAACACAAAACCCATCAGTCACCACTCCCCCGCCGAACAGAGAAGCGCTGGGACACAACGACGAGACACGGAGACTGACCCAACGTAAACCTTGTTGCTCATGATGAACGCACGGAAAATACAAAAGAAAGAGTCTTGGGGATCCTGAACCGAACGGGAAACTGAATAGATCCGGAAAACTGGGTCGTGGGGGTTAAGGAAGAGAAATGAAAAACAGCGCAGGGTAGGTAGTTATACGCGGGCGGACTTCCAAATGAAACTCTAAACGGGTGGCGCGGGACTGTTGACGTGTTGGTCCCCGCTGCGCACGTCGACAGCGGGATAATAAGGCTCTTTCCCGCTGTGCAGGCGTAGGTGAGATTGGCAGCAAGACCGAGTTTCTCTCAGCAGTATTTTTTGGCAAGCTGATACTAGACTGCGGAGAACGTAGCGGCTGTTTCAGCCAGCGCCACAAGCGCCCCCTCAGCACGTTTCACGTCCCCAGCCTATCAGGCATACAGATCATCACAAAGACATTCGATAAATTGTTAATACATCAAAGGGGAGCATATATATCACAACCGATCCCAATACCATGAACATGCGGACGGACCTATGTACAGATGCGGTGGAAATGTTCGACCGAACGATAGCAAATGACAAGCAAGAAGACGCGGCATCGGGAATGTAGGCTACAGTAGTGATGAAGTGAATGAGAGGAAGAAAGCTGTGCGGTGATGAAATGGGACGAAGGGCTGAAGTGGGCGTGCAGGATGGATGGAAGGACAATTCTCCAAAACGCTTAGTAGCCTCCACCTCCTCCATATCCACCTCCACCTCCACCATATCCACCTGTGACGGGAACAGTCAGCATCATGGTACCCTGCGTGTAGATCGCTGAAAACAAACCCTGGCCTCCATAGCCTCCGCCACCCTGGTAGCCCCCTTGTTGCTGGTACCCTCCTCCTGTTGATACAGAGCGTTAGCGATTCACGGTTTTGACTAAATCTTAACGAACCGTCCCCACCCCCGCCACTGTATCCTCCGCCTCCCCCGCTGTAGCCTAAACCGGAGGTCAGCAAATGAAAAATGCCAGGGACAAACTACTGACCTCCTCCGCCTCCGCCTCCTCCACCTCCGCGGGCGTTGGCGAGATTGACCTTGATGCGCCTATGACGAGGATGACGGTGAGCACAAGCAATTCGGGAAGGATGGTGACGATCTACCTTCCATCGAGCTCCTGATCATGAAGACCACTAATGGCGGTGTCTGCCTCTGCCTGAGAGCCGTAGGTCACGAAGCCGAAACCACGGGACCGGCCAGTGTCTCGGTCTCGCATCACTATGGACTGCATGGCAATCTATCAATGCGATCCTCAATCGAAACAATGAGCGCCTCACGTCCAAGACTTGTCCGAATTGTGAGAACGCCTAAGAAACGCCGAGGTCATAAATGGTGAGAAGGGAGCCCGATGGCCATCTTTATTAGGGAAACACTGACAGCATTCAATGTATCGTCGGTCGTGTTCCAACTAAGGTTACTACATGATTCGGAGCAAAGCCGTATCAGCCAACGAACAAATACAAGCCCGGCTGCGAAGCACAGAACCCGAATCGCAGACACTGACCCAACATAAACTTTGGCACTCATGATAAAATGTCTGGTAGGGGAGGAACTGAGATCGAGGAGCAGGCAGTCAAGGGCGCACTTACGTGGGCAGTGACGGTGGTAAGGAAGATAGAAACTAGGGGAGCAAGGATCGCGGAGTCGGAGTTTTATAGGTTCCCGGCGGAGTTCTAAAAGGCCTGGACAATTGAGCATGCCAGTCGTGCGAGAGATTCGGTATCCGTATATCCCTTTCCGAAGACGTAAAGATGGCAACAACGATGCCTCGAGGAGAGGCACTAGCCATGGGACCGTGTGGTCTCACCGTGAAAATTGTATCTAGACCGTCGATGTGGCTGATTGACAGGTTGTGGCACTTCAGAGCTTCACTCGACGAGACAGTTGAACAAAATGAAATAGTACCGATGGTATTCAGAAAAGGAACTGCGCCACGAGATGCCAGGAAATATGCAAATGAGTACGAAACAATGTCCGTGGAGGCGGGGAAAGGAAGTGGAGTCGTGACAAACTTGAAATGGCCATATGGTATGTCGTGAATCGTGAATCGTGATGGGATGTTGCTCGGGAATGAAAAAATCATAACTGCTACTCTCAGAAAAGCGTCCTACGCTTCTCTTTCTTCTCCTTCCTCTTGTCCTTCTTGTCTGCATCGTCAACACTAGCAGTGGCAGAAGGGACATCATCGGATGTAAGGGGAGTGCTCGTGCCAGCATCTTGCGAGCCTTCCCGTGGGACGGAATTGGACGACCCGACGCGCCGCGTGGCCAGAGACATCTTCCTAGCAAACTTCTGAAGGTTCTGCGATGAGATGCGCTTTCGCTTCTGTTCAGATCCGGGATCCGGTGTCTCTCCGCGCGATGGTGGCGAGTTCACGGTCTCGCCAAAGGTAACTCCGCCGATCTGCGAAGGAATCTTCACCGATTGCGGCCTCTCGGAGGCAGTGTCGTCAGAGGTAGGGAAAGCTAGGGGAGCAGGAGCAGGTGCGGCAGTAGAGGCCTCCGGGGTTTCTTGCTCGGTGGGGAATGCGATAGGCGCTTCTTTCACGGGCACGGGAGGCGCTTGTTCATGATTATCAGTAGGGGCGATAGAGCCGCCTTCCGGCGTATCCACCAGGATACCCGCTGAGAAATCCTGCGGGGCAGCCAAACCCTCGTCCCCGGGTGCCTTAACTTCAGCCACCGAAGGAGCCTGACCGTGTTGATCTTCAAGATAACCAACAACGGCTTCCTTGCCCAAGCTCTGGCCGCTCACAGAAGCCGGTACATCGCCATTGGTTGAGATCTGGTCCGCCCACATAGTGGCAAACACACCGTCCAGAGCAAGAAGCTCCTTATGAGTACCCTGCTCGATGATCTGGCCATCTTTGAGGACAAGAATACTGTTTCAAGCGTTAGCACCGAAGGCATGTGAAATCGCATGAATCCTGGCTTACAGATCGGCTGAGGCAATGGTCTGTAAAGATTTGGTCAGTAAGGATTGCAATGGTACATATTGGGAAAGAACGCACCGAAAGACGATGGGCAATAGAGAGGGACGATCGTCCTTTCTGTAAATTCAACAAGGCTTTCTGGATGTCCTTTTCGGTCGAAGTGTCAAGCGCGCTGCGACAGGGGTGATCAGTTGCGATATTCAAGACAATTGTAAGCGCTAAAATAATGATAATACCTGGTAGCTTCATCCAATAGGAGGATAGGCGGGTTCTTCAATAGTGTCCTGGCGATTGCTACCCGTTGTTTCTCTCCACCGCTAAGTCTGACACCACGCTCCCCAACTTTGGTGTCGTAGCCATCGGGGAAAGACATGATACGATCGTGCATCTGAGCAGCTCGGGCTGCATGTTCAATCTCCTCAGGCGATGCATCGAAGTCGCCGTATCCTATGTTGTAGCTGATGCTGGTGTTGAAGAGTACAGAGTCTTGGGGCACAACACCGATGGCCTTCCTGAGGCTCTTCTGGGTAACATCCCGGATATCTTGACCGTCGATCAAGATTCTGCCCTCGCCATGTTTCAGATCGTAGAAACGGTAGAGCAGGCGCAGAACGGTCGATTTTCCGGCACCAGATTCACCAACAAGAGCCACGGAGGCGCCTTTGGGCACTTTGAACGAGACGCCGTTCAAGGATGTGGTACGGTTGTCGTAAGAGAAGCTGACGTTATCTGAAGCATAGCGAAGACGGTGAGTGGAGATCTGATTCGCGGTAGAAGAAACACTAACCGAATTCGATTTCACCATCGGTAACAACCAACTCAGGGGCATCGATCTTGTCGTCGACTTCGGTATTCTCACTCAGAAGTTTAAGGAGCTTCTCCGTGTCAATCAGAGACTGGTTGACAGAGCGGTAAAGGTAGCCGATGCTGTTCAAAGGACCATAGAGCTGCGCCAATTATCAGTTTCGGGACCCATGTCATGAAGAATGCGTGCGCACCTGAGCGAGATAGGTGATGAAGAAAACGAAGTCGCTGGGATCCGATTGGCCTTTCGTCACACGCAGAGCAACTATCATGGCACCGACGAGAAGTCCGAGAGTCTACATTCCCCGATCAGTGGCTGCAACAGGAACAACGGAACAATGTGCTCACGATAATGAAGTTCTGGACGAGATTGAGCATATTCAAAGAGACTACAGTATTCGCGTTAGTGCTTGCCCGATACTAGAATGGTGATGCGTGCGTACTCATCACTTTGTACTCCATAACCTGGTAATCCTTGATAGCCTCACGATAGCGGTTTCCCTCATGTTCCTCGCCACCAAAGTATTTGACAGTCTCATAGTTGAGCAGACAGTCCGTGTGGATGCCACGGGTGACAATATCGCGCTCATTCATCTGCCTGCGCGCAACTGTACGCCAGCTTGTCATGACAACGCTGGCAGAGACTTTCGTGCATCAAGGTCAGCGAAAATTGACTGTCGAGCTCAAGAACGCGCTTACTGTAGGCGACCATGACACAGAAGATAACAAAAGTCAGCGCCCATTCGAATCGGATGGCAAAGACAACCAGTGCGACAATGATATCGATAAATGTTGGAATGATGCTGAACAAGATGAGCTGGTGAAACGTCAGAAAGTCATAGAATACGAGAAGAGTCAAATAAGCTACCTCGAAGGTGTGGTTGATAGCTGCGCCTCTGTCAAGTATTCTGAGAATCTCTCCGGTCTTGCGACGAGTGTGGAATGCGAAAGAAAGCTTGAGCAAATGATCAAAAGACATTTGGGACATCTCGCGATCGGAATATTGCATGACAGGAATCCAGAGCGACTGAAGAACCAAGTCAGTGAAGATAGCACGGATCAAGAGCAAATTCCTTTACATCACGAAGTGCAGAGATGCCTCCCCCACTCTGCAAGAACCTGAGGGCGACATAACTGAAGAGATATGGCCATATTGATTCTTGCGAGGGTCTCTCGAACATGCTGACGAGCTTTCCCAAGGTCCATGGAAGCAAGAAATTTACGACTCGACCAACGACCAATAAGAGCACACAGAGGAACTATTTCGACGTAAGCAGGATGAATAAGCATCGATGGAAAGTTACCTACTGCCAGGAACTGGAGGCCAGCATGCTTCGAAGGCCACAGGTATGGAGAAATACGTTTGAGACGCCGCCCAATTTCTGCCCATGAAGGATCGAGAGTGACATCAGGCTTCTCGTCCAACTAGAGCGAGTAATCATTAATAATAGACCAACAATACAAGCCGGGCGGCGTACCTTGTCTTGGCGGTTCGATGGGACCGGGGTGTGAGCACGAGTCGTGGGTCCGGAAGGCGGGATAGCCGGATGGGCGCTGCGGAAAGTACCGTACTTGCTGGCCTCACCAGAAAGACCTGGTACCGAAGGGAAACCGGTAGATGACACCGGTTCTCCCGCTGGGAGGAGGAATGAGGAGGCGTTGGGAGATATATCTTCGTCGTCGGCGTGGATGGGGGTGTATACAACACGGGGAAATACAAGGACAAGGAACAACGGGATCAAAAGTAGCACACGGAAGATTGGAAAAGCCAAGTGAAGCAGTGTTTGAATCGATAGGGGAAGATTGTGAGGTCCGGCTATTGATTATTTATGAATTTAGTACGGAACAATTCGTTAAAAATTTCGTTTACGCACATCCTTTCTTAAACTCTGTGTAAACTCCCGTCAATGCGACAACGGAAACGTCCAGAGCCAGAGCGAAGAAGATGGAGGTCTTGAGTCTTCTCATGTCCCACACCTTCACGCCATGTAATTCTTTCCATGATCCCAACGCCGCGAGTCCTGAAAATGCTACAACACCGATGATGGCGCTGATCTCGATGCCGGTGTTCTGCTGCCAATATTTGTCCCAGACAGCGTAAAACACGAATGACAGACCATCAAAGAGGTAGGTAAGGGATGCGATAGACAGAAGAGTTAATATAGCAGCTCGGCGGGGTATACGATTTGCGACGACGACTGAGGTGATTGGCGACGGTGATGCGGGCACCGAGGGTCGTGAAAAAACGAGCGAACTTGTAGCAAGCAACACTAAGGCTGGCGACAAAATTCGAATAATGAACAACGCCAAAGCGATGGGCTTTGGGACGCTGTGACCGGCCGTCATAGTCGTCGTCGCAAGCCCCGATGGTCGTGAAAAGAAAGAAGTAGTGAAGGGAGAAGACAAGGAGAAATTCGCAACGAGCGGGTGCGACGAGCCGAACACGGAGCCTTATCGCTACTAAATAGGTTCCGACAAGCAATAGATTCGAGTCCACAACAGTACGTATCACAGTTCTATCACACCTTCACCCTGCCTCGTTGTTTGTCAATCAGCCTGGCGTCGGTCCGACTGGCGCTAGCGCCGTTGAGTATCATTCTTTGTCGCAATTCTGAACATTCACCAAGGCTGTCACGGCCGACAGACTCCATATTCCCCAGTGTGTTCAGTGATTCCTGTCACAGTAGCTGTCTTGCATTCTGCTTCATCCTTCCAAATTACCAGGTTAGTTACAGCTTCCACTACCTGTTGACTGGACCCATATACTACCACCACTTCCAGTCCCATTTACGGAGACAGCATGTTACGCGGCTGATACACGTGTTGATCAAATGCTTCTGCGATTAGCGATTAGGTTCCATGAAATGCTGCCTCATCTATAGTCAAACCCACATTGCCTTAGATGCTGCACGTCTCAATGACTCCCAAGAGAGACACCTCTCTTCGTCAGGCCAGACGGAGCTGCGATGATTCACAACAGTGTGCACGAAGGAACAACATGCAACGCACTAACGTCACTTGCATTTCGCTTGACCAGTATGTACGTGTTCCGGTCCGCCGATAGTGGCGCTCAAAGCCTGTCACTGGCTCGGAACGGGTGAAGATGTTGGAGAGCAATCCGCAAAGTACCTTAGCTGATTGTTTGACGCGTCAGAGAGTGAACTGTTCGGCGAGATATCAGTAAGATCTGCATCTTATCTTACAGCAATCCGCAGATTCAATTATCTTCGGGATGTGACAGGACTTTCGTGCCTGCGGATAAACAGCACCATTCATCAGCATTCGCAACTTGAAAGCAAAAGGATGTACTTATTCACATTGCTTCCAGCATCCGTCTGCGAGATCGGGATGCAGATTGGCATTTAGATCTTAGTCCCGCAATCTGATCCACCCTTGGCCCCATGGAGTACCCTTGGAGCACTCGAGTCACAAGCACAGTATGAAGACTGCTGACAGTCGCGATGACTCCTGATGAGAATTGAGCATCGCGGCTAAGTGTGAAACAGCCGGGCCGCTGAACCACCAGGGAGCCAGCAACAACGCGTCCAGTGAGCACTGTATGCCGAGGAAATGGAAGGTCACAGGACATCGGCAAACACTACAGTGGGCCAACACTGGACATTCGGGTCAATGACAATGATCCTCGTCGGAAGGCAGAGGCCGATCGTATGTATGAGGTCCGACACTCCATTCTACCCAAGGCGTACCAAGGCGAAGTGAATAGGAACATTACATCAACTAGATAAGTAATACTACTCCTGCAATAAGGTCGATGCGAGAGTGTTCCTGAGATAAACATTAGCATTGCATTTACAGAGCAGGGTCTGGGCTCGACTATGCGCAGCACTTAATAATATTAATATTGAGGGACTCGCAGCTGCCGACCTGTCACTCGAGATTCTTATGCTTAAGGTGTCATTCATACAAGGCACCTCGCTGCACAAACAGGCAGCGCGTTACCCACCGAAAGTACGGCAGTGGCGTTCAGTATCGGAAACCTACTTGCAGCACCCGAGCTCGGAGGGATGCAACTCATCAACCTTCGACCAGATGTATAGGCGGAGGGTCGAGCATTAGTTGACGGAATGCATATTTGGATCCATCGCGATATGGGAGATAGAAGGCAGGGCGTGATTGCACTTCCCGAGGAATTATCCAGGTTGTCTGGTGTCCGACTGCAGGCTTGGATTTCTGGCAAAGTAAGCGTATCCTCCCGTCATTTTCAATCGGGATTCGCACATTGCGGTGTTTCCGTCAAAGCAAATCTCTCCCCCCTACATGGGAGTGAGAGGAGGCATGTCAAGCGGAATGGCAACTATGCAAGCGATCCAATCTCGACGCGACAAGTGCAGCCTTGGACAGGAATCGAGGCAACGAGAAGTGCCCCCGTAGCGCACAATTGAGAGGCAAGTAGCGGATTATAGATCTAGGGACGTATAGTCTCCTGCATTTTCACTCCAGTCGTATACATTGGAGCACATCGCGGTACATTACTTACATCGTTACAGAAAACAAACCCACCAACCCCAAAAGCAGATCCAGATATCTGGATTACAAAAGCATGCCCCTGGAACGCATGTGTCAGTACGGCCCGCACAGATATACAAATGGGAGACTCACGCGATCCCCGCGGTCTGCATGGTCGAGATGAACCCGCAGATCATCGCGGACGTCGCGACGCGCACGATGTTCTTCGCCTGCGACGGCGCGAGCGCGCCGAGCACGCCGATCTGGATGCCGAGCGAGCTCAGGTTCGCGAACCCGCACAGCGCGTACGACGCGATGTTGTGCGCGCGCAGAGAGAGCGGGTTCGCGCTCGTCATGATCGCGTTGAGGTCCGTGTACGCGACGAACTCGTTCGCGATGAGCTTCGTCGCGAGCAGCTGCGAGACGCGCAGGATCTCGGGGCGCGGCACGCCGAGGAAGAAGGCGACGGGGTAGAAGATGTACCCGAGCACGAGCTGCATCGTCAGCGCGTGGATGCCAAAGCCGCGGCCGACCCAAGTAAGCAGGCCATTGACAGTCGCCACCAGGGACAAGATGGTAAGCACGTTTGTTCTGCGATGGGCGCATCAGAAGGTATTCGCGGAATATCACGAGAAATACGCACAGAATCTGGCCGGCGACAATAAGACCGAAGAGAGCACCCTGGCTGAACGCGTGGAGGGCGTTCACAGGGGCGTTCTTCTCCTCACCACGGTCAACGACGACGCGTCCGCGGGTGACCGGCTCGTCAACCTCGGGATAGCGCATCTTGCTGATAGCAATCGACGCAGGGATACTCATCACAGAGGCAGTGACCAAGTTTTGTGCAGGGACGCCCAAGTTGATGTACGCCGCGAGCACGGAGCCCGAAATGGTCGAGAACCCGGAGGTCATGGTCAGGTGGAGCTCGGACGGTGTCATGAGATCAACGTAGGGTTTGACGAGACACGCCGACTCTCCTTGACCAATCCAAGGAGATGCCGATGCGACAACTGCCTCTGCGCCAGAGACGTTCATGATCTTGAAGAAGAACCATGCGCTGAGAAAATGATTAGACTAGTGCTAGTGATCAGCAAATGAAGTGACTTACAAGCCCTTGATAATCCACTGCATCACTCCCAGGTAGTACATCATTTGGATGAATGCAATAAAGAAGATGATGGCAGAGAGCTAATATACTTGTATGAGCGGCTGTTTCGGTAACCTGACAAGAGTGCACATACCGTGTTCACGTAGAACCAATGCTTTTGAACGGTCGCTTCGTCAAAGAAGAAAGCAGCGCCCGCTTGGGACTGGTTCAAGAAGTCCGACGCGAGGGTGGCGATCCAGTTGAAGATGGAAAAGCCAGCACCGGTCTTGAGCACGAAAAGGGCAATGACCTGCTGCAGGAACAATCCCACAATCACGGTAGGCCTGCACAATCAGAGTGAGTATCTGCCCTGGAGTGTTGAAAAGTGGTAGTCACCAGGGGACTGCCGATCGCTTGGTGGACGTGAGCCAGAAGCAGACCTGGAAAATGAATAGCCCTGCAACGGAGATAGCACGGTCGCCGTATGTGGAGCCGCCCACTGGCTTGAATCCGAATGCAGAGCCGAAGATGATGGCGAGTAGGCAGGCCCACCCGACGGTCAGTCTAATGGGACGAGGGAGGCGGTACCAGGGCTCTTGGATCACTGGATGCCATACGCGGCCGATGGGGTCACTGATGACGGATGACGGGATGAATCTGAAGGCGATGATACTGAAGGCAAGGTTAGCACACGATCGACCAGTGAATGAGCATACACGTACAGGAGGAAGAACCACGCAAAAACCGTCTGGACAATCCTGCAATGTCTGTCAGCTCAACAAAGGCTCTGATAATGGATATTCACGCACCATCGATGTCTTGTAGCCTTGAGAATCGTGGAGGATATCCACCATCCAAGAATCACAGCAGCGACTCCAGCGAGAATCAACGGGCGGAAGCGTTTGTAAAAAGCGGCGCGGCGCGCCTTGGACTCGGCAGCATCCTCGTCCGAGGCGCGGTGCACATACTGCTGTGTCTGGCCACCCTTTTCCTCGTCGACGGGGACCTTTTCCTCAGCGTACGATGATCCAGATGGCGCCCTGTGCACGACGTTCTCGTTCTGAACCTCAGCATGACCCGTGGAGGCGCCGACATTGGTCTTGGGCGCGTCGCCCGAGTCGCCGACAAAGCCTCCAGTGTTGTACGCGGGTGAAGACATTGTGATCGTGGCCGGGTGTCCTCGAAAGGTCAGACGAGCAGCAAGTCAAGCGTTGAAATGTCTGGATCACATTGGGGCTTCTTTTATAAGCGGCAGGATGGAGCAGCCGATCTAACTATTCCATGTGGTGCTATCAAAACGGTCGCGTTCAGTACCTGAATCGGCTCTAGCACGATAAGCAGTCTGCGCGGTGGCGCTCCGTTCAATGCGGTTCGAGGCGGATGGCATCCAGAGTACCATTTTGATATAAGTTTTTATGTCACTACGCCATGTGCGTGTGCCCTACATGTCTACCAGAGGGCCCGTGATACGCTCGAGACTTCACATGTGGCGGTCGTTGGGTGGTCGTATTTTTGTGCAGCACACGATACATTCATCCGCCAAGCAGGTTCCGGTCAGATCAACGCCGGCTGCTGGGCACCAAGTATGCCTACAGACACTGGATAAGAAAACCCGCATCACCCGATCATGGGAATCCGACGGTCCGTTATTCACGACGGCACTTTCCTGCAGCGCTTGCGAGTTGATCATCAATTTCATATCAGATTTATATCCGACGATAGCTGAGCAAGTCACTAAACGCAAACCTAGGTGGACGTCGACGTCGAACGGCGCATGCATTTTACCCATCACCATTTCTCCTAACTTCAACTAAGTTCTGCGCGACGATCTTCCTGGTGGCTATCATATCGGGTGCCTCCGAGATTGGACTCGTGGAGTTTTATCCAACCTTCTACAAATTAGAGTGTTTTTGCGGGGGCCAAAATATATAGCCAAATTTCCTCAAGTGGAGCATTATTTCACATCTCGATAACTCAGTATTTACTCCTGCTTTCTGAGTTGCTTGATTTCCGACCTGCTTGAAAACGCTCTGTCGGGAAAGTCTTGACGATGAGACTCCATCATGACAGCAAATGTACATCAGATGATAACTCAGCAAGTTACAACACAAACCTAAGTGTACATCGATCCATGTATACGATACCGCGACCGCCCACCACCGGATGCTGCTCACACCTTCAGCGCCTTGATCTGCTTCCCAATGGCGATGGCTATCCACTCTCCGGGCGCCGTGGAGTGGCCCGTGTTCATCGTCATCCCGGGTATCTGCGGCGACCACGCCAAATTCGTAATCTCGCTCTGCGCGGTGTACGCCATGACGGGGTCGGTAACCACGCGCTTCTTCACGTCAGGGCGCGGCGAGCTCAGTCGCGAGTTCGGCGGGTTGCGCGGGGAGGACACGTTTTGGGTATAGCTGGCCAGGTCCCATAATAATAGCTGACAATCATCGCCTGGGAGGAAAAGCATGAAGATGTGTGATCAAAGAAGATAATGAAGTGTCTTACCAGCAGTCGCTAGGAGCGGGTTCTCGCTCGAACCCCAGCCCAGTGCGTTCACTTGCGCACGGTGTGCTCTGAGCTCCATTACGGGCTGGCCCGGGCTCCGCATGTCTAAGATCTGGACGTCAGAGCCGTCCATGTGGAAGGTGGACATGTAGTTCGAGTCAAGGGGGTTGAACGCGATCCGGAGTAAGGGTGAGGTGGGCGGGCGGGCAGACGCAGACGGCGAAGCAGAGGGTGGGGGCACGTTTTTGGGCGCGGGTGTCTCATATAAAATGGTGGAGTGCTCCAGGCTCCGCAGATCAAACGCACGAAGACTGCCGTCTGCACCAACCGAGACAAAGATGTCGGTGGATCCGGGGAGCCAGGCGACGTCGTAAACTTCGCGGTCGTGCGCGATCAGCTGTGTGATCGCGGTCGCCGTGTCGATGTTCCATACTGTGCATGTCGTGTCTATGGATGAAGTGACGACGAGGTTGGGGCTCTTCTCATTCCAGGAGA
>JACXVL010000034.1:12532-108879 GCA_014898675.1 Athelia sp. TMB
TGAGATGACTTGGCGCGACAATCAGGGTATCTACCCCGGCGATGGCCTCCCTCTCCAGCCCAGGGCATATAACCCAGTGAAGATTCAAGCAGCGAGCGCCCGCTCGGGCTCTCAAGCCGCCCTATAGCCCAGATCTTGTCCAGTGCGTCGTCAAGCCCATCGCGCTTGTGTATCTCCAATCATATGTGTGTGTTATTCAACTAGGCTGCGGAAAGTATCTATAAACTGATCATTTTTCTAGCGATCTCGTCCGTGTCTGGCTGAATCCTTCACCGGATCTTGCGCAAGAAGCTACTCGCAAAGCCTTGTGAGAAAAAATGTTCTCGGTCACTGAAAGATAGGAGACCACTTATAAACTAGGAAGCAGGCCATGTGAAGTTGTGAAGTCATAAATGTATCATACTCTATATCTACGCAATCTGAAAGCGATATTGACATCCGTGTTTTCTTTAGGTTACGAGGATAGCCATGTGTCATATAAGCGCCCGTATAGTACTCGGTGTCAGATAAATTTCGACTCGCTTCCCGCATCACTGTCCATGTCACCTGTCCCTGATGTCCCTGAGTCTGCCGTTCGACAAATTAACTACCTACCACGATATGAAAGATGGTAGTGCAACTGGCTCTTTGCTACATCATGTACATACTAATCTACAGAGCCAGGACCCACTAGTCACCATTGACCACACGCGTAAATTGCCAGGGGAGTCGCTGGCAGCCATCTTCCTCTTGACGCAATCAGAGTGGACCATGAGTGACATTGGAACTCGATCACGATGGGCTATTATACCTGTATGTCGATTTTGGAGGGAATTGGGAATGAGCTTGTCACGTCTATGGCACAGACTGTACCGTCCAGCCGGAGAGCGCGTCAATCGACTCAAACGCCAGCTGGAATTTGTGACAGCCTTGCCCAGGATAAGCACCTTCCATCTCTGCTTCGAGATGGATCCAAATAGCTGGCTAGATCGTAACTTCGAAAATCTTTTCAACCATTATTCGGATCGCTGGGAAACGATTACCATCAGCGGCGGAGGGTTCATCGCAGACGTGACAGCCATATCATTGCTCAGATTTCCTAACATGCGCTCCCTCGATATCGATCTGTATCCAACCAAACATGGCGACCTGTATGCCCCTCGATTCAAAGCCATGCCCATTTCAGGATCGCATACCAAGATCACCCACATGCGCATCAACTTACGCGTCCTGCAGTGGAAGTGGATGATACTACCCCTTTCTGTCACCCACCTTGCCCTGACTCATGTCCACTTGTCTCCAAATAATGAAGATCTCAGGATTATAAACAAGGGATTGGGGGAGAACTGCGCACTCCAGTACCTCCAACTATCTTTTTCAGGATGCTCTCGGGATACCTCACTCCTCCTGCGCCGTTCTTGAGCTCTCAGACAGAAGACAAGATGCAGACAAAAGTCTAGCTCGCCGAGAACTAGTCCCCACTCATCAACCATTGGAGTTCTGTCTGTCCAGGCACATCCGGAGCCTGGCCAAGTTTTTTTTCCATCACCAGCAGGCCTTTTCGTACTCTGAGATGCGCTCCACCCACAGACCCAATTCCTGCTTTGCCCGTGCGCTCTCTTGGATCCCGGCCTCAAAATTTTCTCGCAAGTGCGATAGACCTCAGGGCCTATGGATACCGACGCGGCAGAATTTTGGAGTCAGATCGCGCTCGCGCCGCCGCTCTGCATGGCGGGATCGTGTGGCGGCTCACAATGGAGTCATATACGCATGAACAGATCTCGGACGGGCCCACAGACCTGGCCACCTCGCTGTACACTCGCCACTGTGTATTTGTCGGTCAAAAGGCACTCGTTTCCTGGTGGCCAAAGCATTCCACCTGGATGAAAAGTTCCATGAACGTCGGCCGGTGGGCTGCGACTAACGAGAAATTTTATCAAGACAGGATGAAGAAGCTGGATGATGTGTATACGCTGGGCACGAGGACCCAGAGTGTCACCCAGCGAAAAGAACGATAAGTGTCTAGGCAGTAAAAACCAAAAGACGCGAAATCAAAAAGCAAATCGGTCCGTGGACTCTATGGCCACAAAAATGGGGGCAGCCTTGTAACAGCATACACCACAGATTCTAGAAAAATGGAAAATGGGGTCTTGTGGACCCGTACGTTCAAATGCTACCCACAAGCGTTTGTATCATGAACCTGACCAAATTTCCGCTTCGCGTGAAGAAACCCATGGATCTAACAACACGAATGCTTTGCATCTGCCCGTAGGCTTGAACGCTCCAATCATCGGTGTCAATGGGCTGGAAGCTTCCTGACAGCATCTGGCAGCCTGGGTCTTTGACGATAAAGCTACAAACAGTGTTATGTGTTAACACGAATTCCCATTAGATTACTGACGTTGTACCTGATATTACCGCGAACGTATTTTTGATCGTTCTGCATCTGCAGCTCCTTTTGAATTGGGGTCAATGGTTCAGGGCATCGCTGAATTGATCGAGAAATTCATTCGCTTGACTTTATATATGCGTTTGGAGACCTACTTGACATTGATCGATCAAACACTCTTCGACGTCGCCTACAAAGGCAGGGTGACGATGCAGGCCCGAGTTGCGCGTGAGGTTAACAGGTGCTGAAAAGATTGACTTTTAGTTGGGCTATCTCACATGACAAGTGATACAAACTTACAATTCATCTTGCGCTCTATGTGCTCAACTAGGGTTTCAATTCTGTCGGCATTCCACTGAGGGCCATATGGGATTCTGAGTCCGGCCAGATCATATCCACTCATTTGACTGCTGCGGTCCTTGATGAACTCGCATTTGTCGAATTGGCCTGGGTGGTCATTGAAGCGCTTCTCAAGCACGAGCAACCGAGCAAGTCCTTTTGTACGAGCGATAGGGAGATTGTATATCTACAGCAGTCATGAGCATCAGACGTCAATCAATTGAATCAGTCCTCGCACCTCTGGGTTTACCTTGTGTCGACAAAGGTCTTCCACAAGCACCTCGAATCCGCGAGGGTGGTACTTCGCCAGCCGGTATTCGTATGAAGGTGAACGGCGGGACATATCCACCTTATTGATCTGCGTCTTGATTGCCACAATAGCTCGCGGAGTGATTAAGACCTTTTCTCCGTCAAATGCCACACCGGCGCTGTCAACATCAAAAGACAATATAACCTCTGCCGGCGAGGAGTATATGCGCAAGACAATTTGGACAGTACGGTACGGGTGTTCGGCTGAATAGCGAAGCACATTATTTAGCTCATATGGTAAGTAGGCAACGGGCAACCCACATATGATGGAGATCGCATGTCTAGTTCTAACACAGATCGTTTTAACCGGTGTGGCATCTCGCACGGCCTTGGCGACAGCAATAACCTTAGCCTCGGCCTGTGGACACAATTAATAGTGAAAATAGCCAATAAAAATTATGCTCACCTCCGGCACCGTCAGTCCCCAAATAAAAAGATCGACATCCGAGTTGGCGAAAACACCATGCTGTAAATAGTGTCTAGTCTTTTCCACATCTCCATCAATTTCGGTCGGCAGAGGCGTGATGCAAGCACCGACACTGCCTCCTGCGGCTATGACATTGCTCCAATCTAACGAGACCAAGGTGCGCTCGGTGAAGATTTCCCAATTTTGGAGAAAGGTTCGCAAATTTGTGACTGTCGCTGGCTCGCCATCCTTCCGCCGTGCGTATCGCGATAAAGGCAAGATATATTGGTCTGAAATTTCACCGAGATTTGAAGGACATATACGCCTAGCGTGAATCGTCCTAAGATACGGCTGAGCTGAGAAGAGGTCAATCAGACCGACTGTGGGGTCTGTCAGAAGTTGGTGAGTCGGATCTCTGGCGTAGAGTTCTCGCAATGTGTTTTCGATCTGATGAGATAAATCGCGGCAAGCTTTGAGGGACTCGTCCCCAGATGAAAGAGTAGCAAGCTGTTCAATGAATGAAGCGAGGGGTGCGTACATGATAGACGGTAAGGAAAGATGAGTTGAAGATATCGAGGCAGATGTGATCGTTCTTATATCGAGAACTATTGGTGCAAGACAAATACAAGCAGGGACGTCACACGTTCAAGTTCACAATGAAGAGTTTGGAAAGCAAAGCGGTTGCCAATGGTTGGCGTGGACTAGCCACATTCAATTGAGAGGGAAAGTGAGAGGCGGAATCAGGATTAGATTGGGACCGCACACCATGCCCTGTGGGCTAAAACAACAGCGGGGAATTGGCGTGGAACTGTTTCCCACATAATGACGGGGGGCCTGAGCATCCTGGTGATTCCAAGTATTCTGGTCGCTGAATATGATTGTGATTGCCATAAAGGTTTCCATGTTGTTTGGTGGTGGAGCTTCAGTCATCAGTCAGCATACACGTCGCCAGGGCCCTGAGAATGGGCGAACTTCATGCAATCCTGATTCCGCCTCACGCTTCCCCACTCAGAGCAGCCCAGACCATGTGTTCAACCTCATTGTCTTGGATCGCACACGTCATCAGGTGCCAGAAGACGTGCGGACTCCCATATGTTCCTGATTCTGCCTCCCACTTTCCGCTCAGAGATGCCTTACTGTCGGCAGAACGTGGTGTGAGCGCAACCACTGGCAACCGCTCCGTTTGCCGGTATATCATGAGTTGCTTGATCCTTTCTTAGAGATTCTATATAAACTGGTCGCGATTTAACGTTCAGCAACGGCCTGCCATTTATCGTCCCACAGTATATCCAAAGCGAATATATTCTCAATAAATCATGGCAGACCCAGTATGCTCTTATTCTCTGATACTAATCTTTAATCTGATCGTTGTCAGCCAAAATCAACCGATTCCGATATGCACGAGTCACCAAATATGAAAGACGTAGTAGGTTCTTCGGTCTGCAGCAGAAATAATATTTGACCCTTGCAGATAAACACAACTGATGCTGACCAGAGACGAGATCGGGAGGGGTCACTATTTGAAGATCCGGGACCGGAACCCAACCCATATACAACGGGGCAGACCCCAACGAACTTTACTTTTCACTCGATGTTCAAAGTATGTTGATGACTCCATTTTGTCTGTCTCACCACGACTTCATGATATTCTTCAGGCTTTGGAACAAACAACGAACAACTTGTTCCATCAATGGGGCCACTATCTCGTAGAGCAAACGCGTGACACCGTTATCGCCACCATAAATGAACAAATACCAACAATTGTTGATAATGTCATTGCCAATTCCCCGCCTCGGCCCTCAAAACCCACGCGTCACGCCAGAACCTCGTTGCCCGGTGGGTACGACGGCGACGACGACGGCGATGACCACGACGACGGGCCAGTCACACCTTCTCGCCGGAAGGGTCCGAAATCCACTGCCACCAATCAATTACATGTGCGTACTCCATTTGCCTATCACACGCATTACAAACTGGTGTTTTGTTCAGGAACACATGCGGGAGCATCTCAGAGATGAGCGCTTACTTCTGCATAATCCGCCTTGCGCAAATCCTGAGGACGTTCAAAAGTTTGTCGAAGATAATGAAGGTGGCCCACTTGTTGATAAACCTGTCCTCATCGACTGGCCGTCTGGCCCGAAGTCGCGTTGGAATCAAGAAGCTTTCTTTGTCTTAGCTTCTTCTTTCAAGGTCAAACACGAGACAGACATGACTGTGCCAGAGCTAGCCAAGCTGTTCTCCCGCAAGCTGGAGAGGTCATTCCAAAGCTACGGAGACTCACAAAAGAAAGCCCCAAGCGACATAGCAGAAGCTAAGACTCTACACGATACAAAGCAACGCAGAAGCGGTCGAAGACGCCACGTCTGTACCTTCTATCTCAATCACTACGTTCGCAGCTTATAAAACTTTAGACCTTTTTACGTCGCCGCCATATCGCACAAAAATATTTTGAAGAAAATCCACAATTTTGGAGCCAAGTAGAAGATATTCTTGCATGTTTTGGTGAGGGTGGCATGAGTTCTGACGAAACAGATGAAGAGGAGAGATCTGCGCCCAAGGTTATCAGACGTGTTAGGCTACCCTGGGTAGCTCCGGAAGTATCACTCCTTTGGAAACGGGTAGAGTCTTACCACACATCGAGGCAGGCCACGACCGTGTCGCGCGGCAACAAATCCTACCCACGTCGATTTGAGTCAGCCAGAGACTCCAAACGCCCATCTGTCCACAAACTTCCCAAGAATTATTATGACGTTCTATGGTGGCACCAGCTACAGCCGAGCGAACGAGCCTATTTACAAGCAAAGGCGGAGATAAATGTTCCAGACTCACAGCAGTATGTCGAACACTATTCGTTTCATCTTTTTTATCTGATGGCAAGCACTGCTTAGTTTGATTACCGGGCTGGATATCTGATACTTGAGTTCGAGAGTCTTGTAATCTTGCCGTTGCATCGACCGATGCTTGTGAATTCGAATTGTAATAGCATTGATTGAACAGATCTTCGCCAGTCATTCAGAGACACTCAATCTCAAAGGGCCGGCTTGCAATTGCCTCATTAAACTTCAAGCACATCAAGATGAGACGTGTTGGCGATTGTTTTTGAGCAATTAATATTACATTTGTGAGTGGCTGGAGATATCAAGAGGAGTCTGACTCCCAATGTCTAGCCCGTACCGCAATCACATATGTCCGCGCTCGAGTCCAACGCGGTCTAGGTTGATCATTCATCAGATCCTATTCAGCTATTTCCTCTACCCGTTCTAAAAAATCTGATCACTTGCTGTTTTTAAATGGCGACACCGGGCGATAAGCTCGGGGAGGGGGAAGGGGAAGAGACTGAGCGAGTGGCGTAGATACATAGGGAATATGGGACTTATGATTGGATTTCTTTGTGGCCCGTTTTGACCTTACAGTAATACTGTAATTTTAATGTGGAGATTATCAAATTATCGTTTCAGGAATGAATATGTGTGTAAGCGGTCCTCGTACGTATCGTCGGAAAGAACACGCGCTCATCGAGCATCATCAAGAACCAGCACGGTTGGCTACTATTCATGTACGTCATGTGAACAGGGTTCAGCTTGTGAACACTCGCGGTTTAGACTTATTGCGCTTCACATAAAATCACGAAATTTAATTAGCGTATACAACGGTAAAGATCTACATGAACTACCGACTCAGAATGTGTGTAGCTGGCGAGGAAGAAACGGGAGAGAGCGAACAAGCAGAAAATTTGACCGTCGAAAAAAGCCGAAGAGCCAGATCCGAAAGATCCTTAAGATGTTTTGGTCCGGTTAGATATTGGGATGTGTATAGACATGTTGAAGAGTATGTAGAGAGAGTTTTTCGCCCATCAGGTGAAGGGGAGTGGCCATTCGCGAAGAAAAATACACAAAACTTGACCATGTGTGACACGATGAGTGACAAGACACTGCACCAAAATAACACGAGGCTCCTGCCTGCGGAGCGTGACTGATGGGTGACCAAAGTGTTCACAAGGTGAACCAATGCCGTAAGAACTGCATCGTCGTGTCGGTCGATGCCCGACGCACTTACCTCTCGACATTTAAATCCATAAAAATGCTAAATGTGTAGTTGAAGGTTTTTGCAATCTAAATCTCAGCCCGCTAGTGCACTGACCTTGTCACTACTGAGAAAACTGCGAATTGCTGAAAAGTGTTCACGAGACGTACACAAATAGTATCTGACCTTCAGGACACGGTGAGGATGCTTATCCGTTATATTTTTCGATCACCCCCTGTGCCTCCCTGTGCTGGAAACGTGCCTGGCTCAAACTCGCGCCCATATATATATATTCCCCCTTCCAGTCTTTTCCGCCATGGGCGCTGACTGGTGTTACGGCCTGCAAAATCTGCTAGCCTTAGATGTAATGCCCAAGGTCTCCGAAAGATTTTTTAGAAAAATTCTATTTACTCGATAGGCTATTTTTGTGAATGGGCTCATGCGCTCAGCTGGGCTGGTGAGAGCGCTCGTCCTCGGTGTGTCACCCCTCTGTGTCACCATCACTCTCAACAATCAACTCTTTTTGGTTGACGGTCTTATAACGGCGTACCGGGCTGTGAGCGGCCAATACAGCCCTACTCTCATCTATAGTGGCAAGTCGGATTCTTCTTAGCCCCAATATTGGTCAACCGCTTGGCATCATAGTATAATACTTACTTGACCTCTTCACAGCCGCCTCGCTCGTTCCCAGGATCCGCGATGTTCCTACTCCCCACACTCTTTTTCATCGGCTGCTCCGTATCGACGGTCCTCGCTGGCAACCTGACCAAGGGCGAAAACTGTTCCATCGGCGAAAATCGACTCCAAATCGGCAACTATGAGTTCTTCGACATGTGCGACACGCATACATTCTGCAACGGTACCTCGGGCACCTGCGACGTCAAGGGCTGTAGAAAGGACCAATGGCCTTACGGGTACAACAGCTCCTACGCAAATCCACCGCCCCCATTGTGTACTTCCGGCCAGTTCTGCCCGGACGAAGAGGATGCTTGTCAACCGCAGTTGGAGGTTGGGAGCCCGTGCCAGCTGAATCGTGATGGTGAGTCCTGCCTTTATTTTTTCAGACCCAGTTCATGACCTGGCCCCAGACGAATGTGCCCCTCCGCCCAACTGGAAGCAGCTGGCCGATCAGACGCCGTATGGGCTCAACAAGAACGGCTCCGTTTGCCTCAACGGGCAGTGCATGTGCGTTCTTCAATTGATTTTCTCTAGCGCCCATTTACTCAATGACACATACAATGGACATAGGTGGGCAAACGTTACAGCTGGCTCCACATGTGTAGTCGAAAACACGCCATACATCGGTTACGCCTCCAACACCGAGTTCATCTACATCGTATCACGGCATAACTGCATGAACGGTTTCTACTGCGACTCGTCACAATTGGTGTGCGTGAAGACCAACCTGGAAGGGCAGTCGTGTGGCTCGGACAAAGAGTATGTGCTTGACTTTTACATGCCAGAATGGTTGCTAACGCTCGTTCCAGGTGCGCAACCTTCAACTGTCTCGAGTCGGGTGTGTGTGGAAAAGGCCCCCAAGAGCCAAATCATGTCGCGATATATGTTTATATCCTCGTCGCATTGGGCATATTGGGAGGTGAGTGGCATGCTTATCGCACACCATCGCCCTATCTAACTTTTTCGCAGGCATGCTCGCTACCTTCGTCACTCTCTTCATATTCCATCGCCGCCAACGTGACGCCCTCCGCGAACAGCGTGCACAATACTGGCGCGAGCAGGTATGCCTATCTGAGCGCTGTTCCTGGACTCCCACTGACTCCGCTTACAGTCCGCGTTCCGCCAAGACCTGGACAACATGCGTCAGAGCGCGCGGATCAGCATCATGTCCATGTCCCAGAAGGGCGGAGGAGGCGGCAGCAACCGCAGCACCGTGTACAGCACGCGCAGCACCATGTACGAAGACGGCGGCCCGGAGCCCTCGGGCAGCACCAATGCGCCGCCGACGCCATCCAGCGCCTCTATGCTCCTCGTGCCCCATACGGCAACCAGGGCCAGTGGTCTGCGACAGCAGTTCACTGGCGATGCGGACGACGATGACGAGGAGGAGTTCTCGTCGCAGGAGGAGCGCAGATGATCGCGGGCCCATGGACTATCGGATGGCGAGTACTGATACATTATATATCGCGGTCGAGTTTATCGGTCACAGACACTCTAATCCACAATAACTTAGGCGCCGGCCTCCACCATCCGGCTTGTAGGTAGACAGCACTTCTATTTCTTTCTTGGCCTTCGGCTTTCATGCGTATCATATTCCAGATCGGACTGCTTAGGTTGATGTTTATCCTGTTTTTGCTTGTTCATTTATATCCATTCCTCTCAATGCATAGAATAGAGTACAGGCAACGAATAAAGGGGCACGAATCTTTCTAGGCAATGTTTTATATGCGCCTCGGACTGTGTACACCCGCCGCTGCGACAACGTATGGGGGGAATGCTCAGTTACAAGGCACATGTCCAATGGACTGGCGAGCCGCAAACAGCGGATTTCCCAGGCGCCAATGAGAGCGATAGACGTGAGGACCCCTGGCAATGCTACCAAATGTTATATCGCCATCCCGACACCAAATGGCCCCAAATCGCAAAAATGCCATATCTAGTCCCGACACCAAAGGCCCAAACTTGGGTCAAGGCCGTATTGGATCCCGACACCTCAGCGGCAGGGGATGGTCTGCAAGGGATCCCCCGTGAGAATATAACGCTGAAAGAGGATTCTGTGGCGCAAAATTACCTTAAAAGGACTTAATCACGTGATGCCGTATCATCATCCCGACGCCAAATGGCCAAAAATCCCGATTTTCCGTCCCGACACGAAACACCAGATTTGGGCAAAATTTGATATGACATTTGGTAGCATTGCCAGGGGTCCTTAGACGTGTCCACGGCGCCAGTTTTTGCCATACTTTGTAGGCCGCGGGGTTCAGGTCTAGGCTACTTATGTAACTCTCTTGTAAAGAGGTTGAGATCAACATGAGCAAGGGGCCGCGCACGATATCTACTGCTCGGAGGAAGCGAGAAACGTTCATACTGCCACGGCGATTTTGTAGTTCTAGAGCCGGACAACGAGGCGCGCTGACATGGACACCGACAAGGGCCACTGTAGCGGCCTATAATCGAGTAAACGCCATTTTAGCTGGCCACGGAGCCGAAGTGGCCGAGCAAGATACGAGTTCAACATGGATATGTCGCCTCCGAATCTTGTCTAAATTTGACTGATACGGGTTCTTGGAGCTTAATAGCTCAATTCCCCGGATTGGTCTTAGTATCCCTCGCGAGCTCGGTGACACCTAGCATTTTCGAACTCTATGTCGAAAACCCAGACAGGAAGTAGTGCTCACGCCCCTTGCTGTGATTCGGCTGTGATTGATGTCTGGCAAGGATGTTTGAATGGGAGGCTGGAATGATTGATCTTGACGTCGTTTTGCACAGGCTCCATGTCCCTGGGGCTGCAGCCTATCGGAGCAGTGCGGGGACGAACCAGAGTTGGCGCTGTCAGGTGGTCGAATGGCGCCAAATTTCGGGTCGGTGGCCGCAATACGGGGGTGGTTCTGATATCGGGGAAAATGGGGTGGCAACCCGCGGGCGGCGCGGCCAAATCGGTATCGAACATGAACCCCAAATTTGGTATTTGAAGATGCTTTTTAAACTCAGCGGCACTGCACAAGCACGTCAAAACACCCTCGCTCTTAAATCCGTGGGACCGGGCGAACCTGTCAACTCTCACAACCTTGTTCGTCCACTTCGACGTCCAGTATTCCTATCACCCTGCCCATCCTCCCATCCTCCCTATCCCACCACCTTCCCTCTACAATGGCAAAGAGAAAATGTGAATTCACTTCCGAAGAGTCTTCGGCTCCTGTATGTGTTCAGCCCCTGTCTTACCCACTCATACCCCACGCTAACTGCTGTATTTGACCGTGCAGTTCGCTAAACAGCTCAAGTCGATTCCATTCCCCAGTGGCTTTGAGATGGACGTCGACGTTGCCATGTCTGACGCATCCTCAGATTTTGGCTCTGCCTTGAGCAGCCCTGAGGCGTACCACTCTCGTCTCTCTTCCAACGCAAGCACGGACTCCAATGTCCCCGCAACGTCGTTCAATCCTCTTCCTACTGGTGAGTATTTCTGCCATGCCCGTGGCTTTTATGCTTTCTTAGTAGAACGCATGGCTCATAGTTAATTATCCTATCTTCAATCTTTACCCTCAGTTGTCGACCCCAGCTCCTCCAACATCGGTCTTCTTCAGCCCAGTAGCACATTCAAACACCATGGGTTCGTTGCCAATCATCCAAAGTAGATCCTAATTATTGCTAACGGCTTGATTCTTTCTGCATTGATTTTTGCTTGTTGAATTGCATTTTTCAGAACCAGTTGTCAACAAATACCCAAACTTCGCATCGCCTGTTCCCCCGGCCTCAACGGATCCAGGACGATGTGGTCTTTCTGCGAGGAATGCGGTGCCATCTCACAGGTGGACTCCGACTAAGCATGCCGACAGCCAGTTCGACAACCGACACTCCCGAATAGACTCACTGGTCGCCCCTCCATTCTTCCCCTCCCTTCCGACCTCTGACTTTTGTTATTGATTTTCTATTGCTCTTATTCTATTGCTGTTGACTTACCCCTACCCCCTCTGTCTACACTCACCTCTTGACGGCCTTCACCGTTCTGTAACTAGGCGGCAACTCGAGCACCACCAAAATCCTTCGACACATCCTTCCATCGACCTTGGGACGACCCGACATCTCTGCATACGCCACCAGCCATACACAACTCACGCGCCACACTCATCATCATCACACTAGCGACACCTCTACACTTTATACGTCTAGGCATATCCACAACCCGTGCATCTTGTTCTTGTTCTGTCATTCCTATGGACTCGTCTCTGTCGCATCATGTCACCCTGTACATATTGATCCATGTTGCATGTATATTTTGTCGCCTCGAAGCGCACTATGATTTCCTATTTGTGTGATATGCAAGATACCATCAGACCGCGCAAGACTTGTTTCACCCAGTGCTGCCCCATCATTCAAAGCGCAATATGGCATGTCTAAATTATTCCACGAGAGCATTTCGCCTCCGGGTTCGGAAACAGCCGTCGGCGCCTATTGTGCCACGCTTAGCCAGTTACGTCCACGAAGCCTCGGACACGAACCGCGTCTCGCTTGCACCACGAACATGGATCCATCTGATATCGCCCTCCCTGAAATCCTCGATCCAATACTGTCATATCTAGCCTCGGTCTTACCCCCACCAGTCTATTCAATACTGCTGACCGTCTGCTCACATGCTCTCGCCCTCATCACCACACTCGCCTCCCTGTCTGCCACCCTCATCCAGTCTCGTCCATGGGAGTGGGAAGCGACAACCGTCATCCCGCTCGTGATCAGTATTCTGACCGCGTACCTCGCGCTGCTCAGTGCATGGCGCACCGTCAGCTGGATGGTCAGGACAAGCCTCTGGTTCGCGAAGTGGGGCACGATCTTCGCCGCGTTGGCTGCCGGACTCGGATGGATGGCTGGTGGCGGGGCGGGCGCAGGGGTCGGGCAGGCTGGGGGAGGTGCGATGGCGGGAGGGGCCATGTCATACCTCGGTGGCCTCATTCTGGACGCGATCAATGGCCCAGGGCAGAACGCAGCGGGGGCCCCACGGACGCGCGCACGCACGCAATCGGGCACACGGCCCAAGGCATGGGAGTCGTTCCAGCAGCATAGAGACTGGCAGTACCAGGAGGGCGCCAATAACGGCGGCGGAGGGGAACTTAATGAGGTGCTCCAGGGGGTCATTGGGAACATTATGGGTGGGGGCTGGATGGACGCTGCGAAGAATGCTTGGAACGATTTGCAGACCGCTGCAGTGCCGGAGGCCGAGGGCAACACGGGGCGGAGAAAACAGCCTTCGCGGCAGGCGAAGACTAAAGCGCAGGGACGATCTCGATGAATTCATGAATGGGATATATAATTTATGTCTGTCTGTATCGATCTTGACTGCTGTCCATTGCAATTTAATGAAGTAGAGCAAATTGTATTATATCCCTAGCCGACAACAATGTAACACACGCTCCTGAATCTATGCTAGCCGAGCCCACTCATACTGCTGGGGCTGCTTTCGCAATTGCGGGTTCGGATGTACCGTAGCGGTGGCTAAAAAGGATTGTGAGCCACGGGACAAAACAAGCAGGCATTTCTAATGCTCACTTCGCTATGCGGGCCAATTGGCCTAGACCCGTCGCGCCGACGAAGAAGTTGACCTGGAACAAGTCAGCATGCTGTTGGGGAGATGGTGAAAGTATAACTCACGGCCGCAAGACTGTAGTTAACGGGAGTAATGACCATGGAGTATCGAACCCAGATGAAACCAGTAGCAGCAAGGGCTGGGATTCAACAGAAGCAGGTTGTAGGGCAATGGTGCGAAGGTGATGATTGAGAGTGGGGGTATGACGGGACACAGGCCGTTAGCACCCTTCACAGACGCCAAAGTCAATCACACGCACCCAAATTTTGAGAGACGCTAAGCTTCTCAGCTGGGCGCTGGAGATCTTTCACACCTGCTGCCACTAGGCACCATTTCATCATCGGGGCCCAGAAGAAAACAGTTTTGGGTCCTGCGGAGTTAGAGTCAGTGACATATTTTGAATTTGCAGTTGATGAGCAACACACCAGCGGGGTGGTTCATGAACGAGGCGAACTTAGAGGTCGCTGCTGTGGATGCTGCTCCAGACATAGTGGGCTAGTAGAGATGGAGGGTGTCGGTCGAGGGTGGTAGCTTGGGGGTGGTTGTCGGTGCAGATGATTCCGAGTGGGGCGCATTTTCGCCCGAATGGGATGTCCAAGTCATTGGGTGGCGTCAGTTGACCATAGCCAACGAGTCTTTTCACTTAACCACCACTTCCTCAGGTTTGTCAGATTTTTAAAATTCATAGGCCTCTCGTATAGTAAGTTTCTGAGAGAAAAGGCAGTATAGCAAATACCAGTACCAGAAGGCGACAATGTTCAAAGACAGTCTTTACGGACCGGGCGCCATGCCTGTCGAGCTCCTTCAACTCATCCTTCAGCAAATGCCACACGGGCAGCTATTCAAGATATGCACAATATCACGCGCTTTTCACAAAGAGGTTATATACGCTCTATACCGCGACGTTGACTTGTCCGGCGTCACAATCTGCCGATGGATGTCATGGTTTAATAGAATCATCGACCGCCCGGACCTCGCACGAAGGGTTCGTACATTCACCCTCCCTGGGAGTGTCTACTGCTCAGATACGAGATCCCTCCGCCAAAATTTCCGGTTGTCGCCCGAGGCTCGCGAGCGACAGCGATTCACTACGCAATTGTCCAGTGCGCTGAAGCTTATGACAAACCTTACTGTGCTCGTTCTCGTCAAGCTGCCAACTCGGCGGGATCGCGATAGCACATCCGAACGCTGGTTGCGTGGTGATTACTTTCTGGGCTGCCCCTTCCGTCTGAAAACTTTCAGAATGGACTGTGATGTCATGTGGGCTCAGGGTACATTGCTCCCATTCCTTCTCGAACAGGATGAGATCCAGGATTTCCAGGTTGGAAAACAAGGCGGCTTTACACCCCCCTCAGGCCCCGTACCCCCACCTCCAATTTTCCCACAACTATCAGTAGCATCCACTTTCTATGAAGGTCCCTTCATATTCAAGGCGATAGCTTCGCGGCAGCTCACCCGACTCAAGCTCCAAATGCTTGATATCACTTATCAGCAGGACATCGTGGACGCAATGCATGCTCTTGCACCAGCCAGCGCGACTCTGACGCACCTTGATCTCTATTACGAGAATTATTTCAGGGCTGTGTCAGAGGCCCATCATATTCAAACATTAGGAGCGATTTCGAGCGCTTTACCCAATCTCAAATTCCTTTGTTATGACGCTTTAGGACTCGTGAGCAATTTCGCTCGGTATTTCGTATTCTCTGCTCACACATTGGGTTGTCAAAGTCAACCCCTTGGGACTGGCGTGATTTTCCCCGAGAGCTATCCGCACTCAAATCACTTGACATGCTGGTCCTAGGTGTCAGCTCGCCTTATATGCTGCACGGTCCCTCCTTGGTCGAGCGATGCATGGCTTCCTGCTCGACGTTGCGTTGCATGGCATTCAAACAAAAGCCAGTGGCGCAACTGGATTATGCCCCTTCGCATCACATATCGTTCACCAGAACTTCAGGCGCCGATTGCATTATCGAAATGAGTGATTTTCAAATGTTCGAAAAATCGACCTGGCGGTGGATATGACTGCACGCTTGGTATCGAGGGAGCACAGGTCTACACGGGACATTGCCAATGGCCTCGCCATAGAGGAGAGGGGCTAATACAGGAGGAGTGTGTAGTTTCCCGGAAGTTTACATCTAAATACACGAGACGTTATATGCGAATGTCTGAGTCAGAGAGTCGATCAAGTTGGCGCTTGAAGCAGTATTCACAAGTCATTATAGTCCTACAATTCAATTATCTCCAGGCAAACTCTCCCATTGCTTGAAGGTCATTCATTTTGATTGAGCGACATGGTCCAGGGCTAGTCTGCGAAGGAGCCGTCTTGCGAATACCGTCTCTGCATGATATCCATTCCGCGAACATAGGGATGAGCTAATATTTAAATCGAATAGCATATGCACCTTTGGCAATGCTGCTCAGGAGCATCGATGTGGTGATTTGAGTTATTTACATGTTTTGTTAGTGAAGCGCTAGACTAAAGTAATCTACGTGTATATTTACTTGAATCGAAGGTCCTATACATACCCGATCCTATGAGATATGGCGTAGTACAAATACGAGGAGGTTCCTGCTAAAATAAGTTGAGTACATGCGCGAGTATGCGCTCTATTGGTGCGAGAGTCTATGTGTTGGTATGAAGGGTAAGATGCGAGAGGTATATGTGCAGGATTATTCAGATTGCAGTTTAATCAGATATGCGGGGGACGGGCGTGCCTGTGAGTTGAAAAGATGCTGGTAAAGCGACTTTCAATGATCTCAGTCACTATCGAAGGGGTGATAGATATTTCGGTGCCCTGGAAGCCGTCAGGGTAATTGACAAAACTTGGGAGGTTGTGATCCGTAAAATATCTATGCCCCACAATGAGCGGAGATTCAAAGGAAAAGGATATGAACTTACGTATCATTCCACGTCCCGAAGTAACGATGCCCCAAGGCCTTCGCGGTCCACTCATAGTCGTGAACAAAGCCACTCGGATAGAACATCTCAATGACTGTGGATATTGAGCTCGGGGGCATCATGACCATGTGCGTCAAGCCATTGCCGTGTACTCCCAATAGGATCGACGTCCGGCCAAAGAGGCGAACTTGCTCGTCTTTGGTCATCGATTCCCCCTTCGCTATGACCAGCTCCCATTCACGCTTCTTCCCAGTAGCGTCGGCTGCCCACTCTATGTTCTTCTGCTTGACGTAGTCTCGGAGTGCTTTGACGAGCGCTCGGTGGTCTGCATCGAGCAGGTGCCTGCGCACATCCTGGCGGGAGAGATAGGTCAATACAACCTTGCGCGGCATACGCGTCTCCATAGCTGTCCCTCGCGTGGCCAGGCTCGCGGGTTCCATCACGTCGTCCTCGCTATCTGCGCCCGCGAACGCGAGCACGCGTTGGCGCACCTGCGCCCACCAAGATTTCATGAGCCGGCCTTCCACACGCGCCTTCTCTATGGCTTCCGCCGCTATGCGGTGCACCTTCCCACCGCACCAATCCCCGCGGAAGGACGCAGAGCGCTCGTGCAGCAACAGGTACGGGAAATGCCACGCACGAGTGTATGTCTTGTCTTCCGGAACAGTGGTCGCAGCAACGCGGTCCTCCCAGTCATACATGACCTCGACGCCGACGCTGGGGAAGGCTGCGCGGAGGAAATAGGCATTAAAGCCAGGCTTATCTCTCCACTCACTCGGCTGGAGGTTCGCGAAGATAAGCCGTGAAATGGGTGGAATTGAGTGATCGTCAGATTCCGGTTGTATGCTACCCCGAGGTGGCTTGTCTTGTTTGGGAAGTGCGGTGGGGTCGAGATAATGATTCTCGGGACTGAAGGCAGAGGTCCAGAATGCCTGCACACCCATAAGAAATTCGCCCACGAAATGGTAGTAGTGATCCAGGACTACGGTTCTCGATCAGCATGATGGCAGCGTACACAGGCACACACTCACATTGCGGAGGATCGTTATTGAGCACTGTTCCACCCTCAACACTCCAGATTCGGTTTCTTTCACCAGCCTTGACATCCCCTCCCCACCATTTCTTTGCAATGGTGGGACTCAGCCAGCATATGTTGCTCTCGGTCGGCTCGCGCGCGGCGATGTTTTCAGGGGTATTGAGCGCGATCATCGGGTTGGAAATCATGTAGCGCGGGTCGGCAAACGAGGATTGCGGTTCAGAAGACACGACAAAAAGCGTCCCACCAGCCATGTAAATATCTTTGAACAACGTCCATCCTGGTGCATGGGAGATGACCGTGGTCTCGGGAAGGGCTCCCATAACCCCGACGGGTGTAGGTATCGGCGCGACTGGAATCGAGGAAGGAGTGGCCATGACCCTTATTTCACGGGTGACAGTGATGGGCTGTGGTGTATGAAGCAGCTCGTAGTCCGCTCTCGCGTTGAGCGCATCCTTGGTGCGGAAGTCCGGGTGATTTGCAGGAATATTGGTGGTGTTTGATGGTAAGACCACACCGAGCAGTTGCATCGAAATGGCCCCGAGGAAGATGAGCACCGTGTCTCGACGCGACAATGAGCGAAATGTAGGCATTGTGCGAAGCAGAAGGCCGGGGTGGGTTGGTGTCGACAGTAGCTAGCAGATATGTGATTTTCCCCGTCGGAGAATGCGCTAATGAGCCTTCTGCGCCCGCGAAGTGGTCAGGCGTCAGGGACTCCGAGTCTCAGACCAATGTACCTGAGATACTTGGCAATCACGACAGTGGTCAAATTCAAGAAAAAGAGAGAAATGACTACGAGTAGAAGTTGGAGTTGGTCCTGTTGTCAGGGAAGGACAAGTAGTTTTCGGCAGTCGTCGCCGCTGCATCGAAGAACCGCCATTGAGTCATGATGGGCTCATCTGGTGTCGTCAAGGCAGGTCAAGGCTTGCAATTGTTTGCCTATCTCCTTCATTATTCTGTCGAAGTCGTCCTCGGGCCTGTGGCGAACTTGAAAGAGCGATGTTTGCCCAAATGGGCGATCGCGATAGGTGAGATCGGAGAGGCTGGACCGCCGACCGCGAGTATTCAGTCAAATCGGTCAGGCACGCGCGCAAGTCTCACGAGATGATACACTATCATACACAGATCGCGTGTGCTTGCAATTGCCTATCTTCAAGCTCAAAGGGTCTTTATGTTTTATCTAAAAGGTATACTATTAATAAAAAATACTGCTGCAGGGATGCACGATGCGGGGCCCTGTAGAAAGTAGTACTTCAAGTAGGAGGCTTTCGTCTGAAATATCTTCTCAGAAACCTCGTGGACATTATATCCACGTCGCAGACTACTGGATGGCGCCTCGAAATAATCCCAGCTCTGATTAACAAACGTGTTTGACGGCATTGCGAGCTATCCGTACCCGCACCGCGCAGGCGAACCCAACCTGGACCTCAGGCCAGGTCAGGACTGAGGCCTGAGGCTTTGAACCGACAAAAGCCGAAGTGTCATACGTCGAACTTCACGACCTGTTCCCCGCTCCCCCTCTCAATCTTGACCAACTTTTTGGCGACACACCCATATATTATTCGGGTTGTCGCTTGTCCTCCCAATACGCCCACAGTGCTGCTGCTAGGCCCACTCCCAGCGATCTTCGAGCCAAGTACGCCCTTCAACTCGTTGAGTGGCATAGAAAATTGAGGCGGCGAATCAAGAAGAGTAATCAAGAAGTGGGCCATGAGGATCTGTTGTGTGCTTGGCTGGCCCGATGAAGGATTGGCTGCAGAAATCGATGATATCGAAGCGGAAGAGGGTGAAGCGGGGGAAGGCGTCTGCGATGCAATGGTTCGCAGATGCGCGAGAGTCTCTTTAGCGCGAGGGGGCTTGCTTCTCGCTGGCTCCATGTTCGACATATGAAATTGGTTGTTGGGCATGATGATCTCGCCGACTGTTGCCCATATCTTCGTCTATACGATAAACGATCAGAGCTAGACCTGACTAGCGGAGTTTGAATGCTTACAGTGATGCGCTCCATGTCGGAATTGATTTTAGACTTTGACTGGCGCGCTGGTGTTGGAGGCTCCGCAGCGACTGGAGGAGGAGGGTCTGGTGTTGGTTCTGACACCGCAGGGGCAGGCTTCGAAACCCGGACGGTCTGGTCCCCATCGTCTCCATCCCCGTCATAGTTAGCGGCGTCGTCCTCTTCCAACCACGTATCATCGGCACCAGCTCCACCCGTAAGCTCCGGGACGATCTCCACAGGATTATCGCCAAACTCCTCATCGTCACTGCCAAGATGGAAGCTGCTGCCATCGTCGGGGTCGTCGTCCTTTGCTTTCAGTGGACTGTCGAACGTCAGGGAACCACCGCCTACAGAGATATCTCCGAGGTCTGGCATTTCGTCCATGATCATCGTGTCAGTGAATTTCAAGACACGCGTTGGGGCCGACGGGGTCTGCCAGAAGGCGGCTTCTGCGGCTTGTCCTTCATCCGGTCCTTTCAGACTTGCCGTCGCCATCGCAGGAGAGCTTGCAGAGGAAGAGGGCTCGGATTTAAAAGTGGGGATAGGAGACATAGCAGGTTTTGAGGTAGGCTTTAAACGTGTCTTGGGTTTCGCCAGGGCTGCTTTCTGATACCCAACTGTTAGTCCAAGCTGCAAAGGCGGAAGAGAATGAACGCATACGCGTTTATTTAATTGAGCTATCTTCTTCTGCAGTTCTTGTATTCGCTTTTCCTCTGCATTGGCTTGCGATTTAGGGGAAGCTGGGACTGCGTTTACAGATTGCTGACTAGAAATCAGCCGGCGCAGGGTGCTACAAACTGCAATCCTACCTTCTCTGCAAGTGCATCATTGAGTGAGCTTATCTTAGCTCGAGAAGAAGCAAGTTGTTCGAGTATTTCCACAACTTGTGCTCGTGCTCGGGGCATGGGCCTAATTGACTGGCTGCACGAAGCCATCAGCTTGATGAAATCTGACGCGCCAGCGGTTGATCAAACAGAGCTCTGGTATGCAACTCACTATTTATCAAGATACTTAAGTGCAGCATTAGCATACACCTCAGGCTCTGGCTCTTTGACTTTCATCGCGTCATCTCTCTTTGCAGTGGCCGGCCGCTTCAGTGGCGTAGCCCCGTGAAACTCGACGCGTGCTACCTCCTCCTGCACTCTTGCCTTCTCATGAAGAGGTTCGACAAGCGTGAAGAGCCCGAGCTCCGAGTGGTCAACGTCACGTATGAGGTCGCCCAGAGGCGTGGAGAGTGCCGCGCGGGTGAAAGGGCTTCGAGTGGATGTAGAGGGTTTAGAGAGAACGGCGATTGTAGTTCGAAGCGACTTTACAGTTTGGGAGAACCGGTCGATGTGGTCTGCTAGAGCAGACATCGCGTTGAGATCGAAAGGCTCGTGAGGGTTTGACACCAAGAGACTGGCCCTAAACCAGGGCTTGAACCTGATCGGAGCCTGCCGTGAAGTACTTGATCAAACGGACCTTCCGCGTATATTTTCTCACTCGTTTCTTCTTCAGGTGCTTGTCAAAGCTTTTCTTTGCTACTACGACTACAGGCAAAAGGTGAGCACTTGATCTTCGTTTTGCGCTTGGATGAAAGCAATTACCGGCCGACGCTCGCGCGTTTGACGATAACCCTAGGCTGTACATTTTTGTATTCTGAGCCTCTTTTTCTGTGGTCTAAATCATTATATCCTGATCGCTGACCACCTCTCATTTTTTAGGTGAGGCTCTTCATCCATCTGGATATCTATGCATGATGTTTTATCACGACGGTCTTCGTATTACGCTGCCGAAACTGCCTGCCACAGCTCAAAAATTCAGGCCCCCCCCTCTGATTCTTTCGTTTTTCTGCTTGCTCAATCAATTTCAGCGCACTAGCTAATCGGAACTCTTTCTAGGTCCCTCCATTTTATTTTATTTTATTGGGGGGGGGATCGTCATAGTTGAAGAAGTTTCCCCTGGGTTTGAAGTGAGGATAGTGACATATTCTATCCCATGTTGATACCACGTATATCTTTGTCCGCCTTGCGCCTCCCTGGAATTGAATATCTATTCTTTTCCTACTCAAAATGTCGAATGTTCCGCAGACTGTCCTGTCAGCGTAGGTTACAGTCTGCAGGGTGTTGTTATTCTGTTGCTGAACAGGTGTGATGCGGATGGCCATAGGACGTCGGCTATTTTGTAAAATAAATATATTCGCGTATGGCCCTGCAAAACGTGTTGACAATCCGATTACATGCTCTTTGCGCTCAGATAATTCTATTGCATGATACAAGCGTAAGTTTGAAGTGAACTTCTTGGATGACGGCGTGCATGAATGAATGTTACTGTATCTGAATCAATCATATTGAACGGACATCGGAGTAAGTGTACAATTACGACATCCTCTCACATTTCAATTTCTACGGTTGTTACACAGTAGTGCTACCCCGTTCTATTTAGACCGGTCTGGTCAACCCTTGCTTAACTGTTCTTTGGACTACCTACGTTTGCGCTGCCTACCGTTTCCGTGACCAGCTGCAGCAACAGGGCGTGGAAGTGCTATGCCTCTAGGATCGAATCCGCCTCAGAGGAAGGGCGTTTGGGAGCCGTTACCGCTGATTGTCTATGGCTACGCGGTGCATCCACTCTCACCTTCCCGTCGCGAAACGCGCTACTCGAATCGAACAAGACTGTCGACCGTGACCGAGGCATCCAATGATGACCTGCTTCACCGAGATGTAGTCAGTCTTGAGGTCGGAGATGAAGTGTACGCGTTCGAGAAATTCACGCCGAAAGGAAAGGAAGCAGAGGGCGTATGGTACAGAGGGTACGCGTATTTCTCCTATGCTCAATTCCTGACTTGCTGGCTCACATGTGAAGCATTGTAGTTATGTAGTATGCACAACCCGCAGACCGCCTGTGAACTGGGCAGTTGCCGGAGACACATCAAGCTCAGGTTCCAAAGGCCCAGTAAAAAACGAAGACGCACAGCAGGTCTTCATTGGCATATTTCCCGCCTCCCACATCCATATCCGAGATGAGCTCTCGGATGCTGAGGGCCGACTTCCAGAGTTTGCTGCATCTCTGCAGGAAAACGGTGGCAGAGGAGATCCTTCTCGATGGAAGCATAGGGGCAATAATATGGACAGCCAAAAGGATGATGAAGATGGTGATGATTACAGGAAGGCTTTCAGGTTGGAGCCTCTAACTGAGCAGGGCACCTCAGGCAGGGGCCTTCCAGTATATCCTGCTAGTATCCGCTCTATGTCCCCAGACTCCCAGGTGATGAAGCCTCAACCACCGCGTCCCTCGCTAAAGCCCGGTGATGACACCGTTTCTGGTAGCGCTCAGCCGATCGTGGACGAGATTGCGTCTGCACTGCGTGAATGGCACACGTTGATGTTCCATTACCTCGCGCGCAGGGACTACAAGCTCTTTCACACTGTGCGTGATCATATCGAAGCACTGCATTTAGGGCGAAGGCAGCTGCTTGCACAAACCCTCAGCGCAGAGGAGACAATCAATCTGCGGCGCGATTGTGTAGCGCGTTTGGTCAGCGGTAATATCGTTCAGGGGCTGGACGTAATTGTGCGTCATCCAACTTGGGGAGCGCTGGTGACTGTGGATGTGGAAGGGGAAGTAGACCCTCGCAGTTGGGTCAGTGGGGTCAGGATGTATGCTATGCAAACGTCGTTGGCATATATGAACGTTTCGCAGGATTCCCGAGTACCCACTATAGGGCCTACCATCGATTATGCATCCTTAGGGCCCGTACCTACCCTGGCCCATTCTGCGTTTCAGGATCACTACCGAACCAAAGGCCACACACGCTCTCTAGGCTCTCTAGCTCCTCCGGTGCCCGAGCGCCCCACATCCGCCAAATTTTACCACATCTTCCTTGACATTCGCGCCTTTGTCGCGTCACCATGTGCACCCGGAGAGACTGCTGAGCTTTTCTTCTCTTTGTACAACAAGGCTGAGACGCGATTTGTGACAGAGGAGTTTTGTGCCATTTTAAACCACAACGGAGTGCTTGCGCGGGATCCGTCAGCCCGGATACGCACACTCTTCACGGATCTTGCCCAATCGGATGTACAAGACCCTCTGTACCTTGTTTGCCGCATTGTCAGAAATGGCGCCCTCAAGATTGGCAGCAACTTGGGTACTGGTTTGTCCGATGGCAAACATGGGGATATCACTCCCACGACACCATATGGCAGCGATGGCAACAACTCCCCAATCAGCCCTCGTACAAATTTCGCTGGAGAGAGTTCTGGACTGTTTCGAAGGCCCTTCGGCTGCGCGGTGCTTGAGCTGAAGCAGCTGAGTAAGCTGGCCTCTGAAGATTCGGACGTATCTTCTATGCGGGAACATACAATGCCTATCTTCACCCCGACGAATGAGGCGCTATTCTCAATGCTCCACCAAGATATCATCGCAGATAATTCGAAGGAATACGAGAAATCACCCAGGTATGTCGCACTGTTTACAGCCTTTTCATGCGTATAAATCTAGTTATGTCTTTCAGGGCAGAAATGCTTGCCGTGTCTGTGAAGATATTTCGTGGTGACGCCAAGACAATCATCCGGGAGAATACTTCGCTATTACAAGATGCGCCACTCACTCTACGACTTGGCTTCCCGGACGTGGTATTCCCAGGAGATGTCCGAAACGAGCTTTATATTAAACTCTGGAGTGGAGAGTTCTCCTCGACGCACAGTACAAACGCGCGGCTCAGCGTCGCGAACTTTGCGCGCGGGCAGATGGGACAAGCGGGGAGCAATGTGCAAGTGACTGTCGAGGTCAGGGACCAACACGGGAGGGCCATTGACAATGTCATTTCCCAAGGCAGCGGAGAGCCTTTGATGACGCAGTTCAACTCGATGGTTTTCATGCGCAACAATCAGCCCACTTTCGGGGAGCTGATCAAGTTGCAATTGCCGCTCGAAGATTTTCCTCCCTGGCATCTGTTCTTCACCTTCCGCAATCGTAGTGGACGAGAGAGGGCACCTCCGAGACAATCCACCGACGTAACAGACCGACCTTTTGCTTTCGCTTTCCAACCTCTCTTCCCAGACGGACGAGCGTTTTTGGAAGATGGCAGTCATCAGCTAGTGCTTTATAGGGGTGATAAGATGGGTCAACTTACCGCCGATCAGTACCTTGCTGCACCTCCGTGGGTACTTCCAGGTCAGCGTCCCGATCAATTATTCGTTCCACCGGAGGTACAGAGAATAGCACCACCATTGAGAGACACTGCTACCATCCGGTCATCACTGTGCTCGACCAAATTCACGCAAAATCCGGTGCTTCTGAGCCTGCTCAGTTGGGAGCAGTTGGCTGATCAAGAGCTACTTTCGACAGTACTCACAAAATTTACGTTTGTGGGCGAAGTGGAAATCGTCAAATTTCTGCGCGATATTTTCGACTCTCTGTTTGGCATCCTAGTGTCTCAGAACAACCAGTCAGGCGATATGGATCATCTAGTTTTCAACGCCTTAGTCACTGTGCTGGGCATAGTGCAGGATCGTCGTTTCAGCAACTTCCAGCCAGTGCTCGACGTCTACATTGAAGAGCACTTCAACTGTGCCGCTGCTTCGTCCCACATCATACATTCAATGAATCGACTCCTTGTCAATCCGACATCGAATGAGACAGCTTCCCCTCTGCGCGCAGCGTTAAAGGTGTGGCACTACATCTTTAAGTTCATTGCTCGCGCGAGGGAGCTTCAGAAGGCCAAGGAAGCTGGAATGGGTGGCGGCGTCACGGCTGAACATCTTGAGTCTACTTTCAAGCGCGAACTCCGGTCTCATCTCTCTGAAGTTAATCGGATGATGTCGACAATTTCCCCTCCATCTATCATTGGTACACAAACCATAGCCTTACAACATTTCACCTCAATTCTTCCGGAGCTCGCCAAGATCTTCTCTACAGTAGAGCTGGTGACCATTGCCACGACATTTGCCAATGCGGTTGTGTCAGTCAAAGGGAAAATCGTTATTTGGAAACTCATCATGTACCTTCAGATTGTCAAAGGCTTCCTATTCGACAATCCACAATCCCGGTCTCTCCTAGTAGAAGCCGTGGTTATTTGGATAAAACCACACTTCGGAAAATTCGACGAGTATACTCATACACAGATGAGCGACTCCGAAGAAATGCGCAACGCTGCGCGGGTTAGCTGGCTGGAGAGTATCCGTTTATGCGTTACTACTGTTGCTGTGATGTTGGACAAACTGCAACAAAATCTTGTTTCGCCAGTCATCATCTCCGATCGCTCTCTTCTTCGACAAGAACAAGATAATGTTGAATATTTGTTATCGCTGCTGCCTAGGTGAGCATCATATGGCATCAACGAAGACCACTACTCATAAGGCATGATTTTCAGGTTGCTAGACTCATACAGAGAATTCCAAAGCCCCGCTAATCATCGAGCCATCGAGCTTACAAAATCCCCCACTACAACTACCATTGCAGTTCCAGTCACTTTCCCGGAGTCTTATCCATTTTCACTAATATCCCGCCTTCCAAATCCCAACCGCCACCCTTCACATGCTGCCTTGGCAAGTGAAGGCAACGTGATCTTCAATCCGGGACTGGGAGAGACGGCTATTGTGTTCCTGGTGTTGGTATTATCCTCCCCACGCAAGCATGTTTTAAACTTCCTAGAGTCCAGTTTGGAGATAGAGGGCCGCGACAATTTCGCTACCCTTCTATCCCAATTCTTCAAAGTCTCGACGTCAATACTGGATAATGACGCGTTCCCTAGCAGTTGGCTAAACGTCAATATCCTTGCGCACATAGTGATTATCAAGATGATGGACCCAGTGGCCTCGCTATTGGAAAGAGACTTCATTCCAGATCAAGATGCTACTTTCTCATTCGACGCCCGGTTGTGGAGAGAAGGATTCTATATGCTGCTGAAGCTTTTATCATCGGAGCAGCTAGTAATTGAAGAGTTCAGTCCTCAGGTATGTATTTAAGTTTTCAGTCGCTCAAATGACTGACCACTTTACAGAAACGTCGAGCCGTATGGCGTCTTGCAGGTGACATTCGGGGTGAAGGTGCTGCTATCCTATTGCGGCTATGGTCTGCACTCGGATGGCCTGAACAGGCGCAAAATAATCCAGAATTGCCTTATGGTGTACGTTATTGTAACACATGTCTCTGGTAACTGCTCATATCATCTTCAGGGTTATCAGAATGTTTTGAACCCACTTGTGGGGCAAGTCGTCAACCTTTGCCTGAGCCATCACGATCAACTTCGCAGCAATGCCGTTCAAATTCTCTACAGCATGATTGTCTCCGAATACCACCAGTCGGGCCACTTCAATGAAATTGAGAACGAAATGGTCAACCGATTAGATTCTTTGTTCATGTCTGATAGCAAAGGGGACGACATATCCAGGGCTTTCTTCGTAGGCCAACTCAGACACCTGTTTGAAACATCCGAAGAGGACGAACGGCTCCGAGAGCGGGTGGGACAATTTCTCGACTCGGTTGATCTTTTCCTGGAGCTTTTGCTAAGCGTTCGAGCACTTCCGGAGGGCGAGGAGTTTGCTGACGACCGTGTCATTGCCACGGTGAGACCAGATAGCTTGAGTTCCCCTCTTGGTCACTGATTTGGGATGTTTCAAGCTACGGCTCATGAATTTCATCCGGCGCATCGGACGCGATGCCATCTATATCAAATATGTGCACCAACTCGTTAATGTAAGTCTCGACTTTGACTTCGAAACTGCGCTGACTCCTATTTCAGATGCATCTCCAATCCCAAAACTACGTGGAAGCTGCTCTCACATTAAAGTTACATTCTGATCTACATGAGTGGGACTTGAATTCATTCGTGGGGCCCATGGAAGATCTTGGCCTTCCGCTGCAGTCGCAATTTCACCGAAAAGAAACACTATGTTTGCTAATTCTCGACTACCTTGGTGAGTGCCTGGAAAGTATCTTAACAACTGTGCACCAATGCGTATCAATCCTCAGGTAAAGGCAAAGCATGGGAAAGTGCCATCGAGATCTGCAAAGAATTGGCTTTCCAACATTCGGAGATAACCTTCAACTAGTGAGCTACAACACATCGCACAACACAAGCAGCCTTCCTGACTTTTGAGAAACAGCGGCCGATTATCAGAGATACTGCGACATCAAGCGTCATTGCTTGAGCACATCGTCACCGATCAACGATACTATTCTGAATACTTCCGTGTCGCTTTCTACGGCAATTTCCCTGTAGCAATTAGGAACAAGCAATTCATCGTAAGTAGCCCGGTTCATGACATACGCTGTGCACCTGCTGACAAGAGTCAAAGTATCGCGGATTCGAGTGGGAGAAGTTCGGCGCATTCTGTGAAAGGATGCTCAACAAGCATCCAGGAACCCAGCTGCTTAAGACGGCAGGGGACCCGCCGGTTGACATCCGATTTGGTACTGATCAGTACATTCAATGCACAGCGGTTGTGCCAGAGCCCGACCGAACGTTGCCCATCTTTAACAGTCCCGATGTGCCCTTACCCGTCAAGACGTACTATGAACACAGGTAGGAAAGAGCTTCTATTTCAGAACATAGATCTTTTCATTGATGACTTGGCAGTGCGGTCAATCTGTTTAGCTATACCCGACAAACTATCAAAGGCGGTCGCGATGGAACAGACGAGGTGTGGTTAGAAAAAACGTATTTCACTACCGAAGAAGCATTCCCAACAGTCCTACGGCGCTCTGAGGTGGTGGCAGTGGAGGTGCTCGAGATCTCGCCCATCGAAAATGCTTTGCAAGAAGTGGAGCAAAAGACTAAAGAGCTATCCTCCCTGAATGTTAGGTATTCTGCTATTGCCAAAACAGCGCAGGCGGTCTCTACAAATGCTTTGTCGATGTGTTTAAACAGTGCTGTCGACGCCCCGGCTGACAGCGGGATCCCCTCTTACCGGGAGCTCTTCTTCGGTTCAGACTACATCGATACACATCCGGAACGCGCGGGAATGGTAGAGAAGCTCAGAAGCGCCATCGACGAACAGGTGCGAGCACTAAAGTCCATATCAAAATAACGTTTTGTTAATTGTTCACGGTTAGGTTCGGGTCATCAATAGCTGCATCAAACTTCACGGACAAATGTGTCCTCAAGAAATGCTTCCTTTCCACGAAACCTTGGAGCAATTCTTCCACAAGCACTTTGAAGAGGAGATCCGACGACTTACTATGGATGGCACATTGGATCTTACCTCAACATCAAGAAACAATCCTCAGACCTCACAATACCAAGACTCGATTCACGAAAAACATTCGATGACACGAACATTGTCAACAGCCTCTACCAGCCGTCCGGCACAGTCTTACGCCATCCAACCCCTACATGTCGGTCATCAAAATCTCGCTCCCATTTCACCCCTCCCCTCCCGAGGCGGCATAACCGCTGCGGAACTACCACCTGGCTCGAAGCCGACGCCGCTACAGCGCCATCTAGCTCACCTCGCTCGACATGGGATCAACGGGGTGTCCTCAGGGCCAGCAGACAATGGCGATGCGGCTTCGGTGAACATGGATTCTCCAGGCGACTCTTACGTTAACATGCTGGGTAATGGTGCAACTCAGAATACTGGAACATCCAGTGCGTCAGTTGCACCTTCAGGCAGTCTAAGCTCTTCTATCAAGGGGCGCTTCTCGAGGTTCGGAAGCCTCAACTTTGGACGTCGACAGGGCACCACTTAATATATTATCGTACATCTATATTTTTTTTGCGTGAGCCAGGCGCACCGCGTAATGATTTACTTATCTTTGTTTTGGCATGTCACATATACCCTGTACCATCTTAGTTGCAAGTTCATTAGGGTCGTTGAGGGACACTACATATAGTTCAATTTCAAATGCATGGTGTCAGTACGTGTACAATGGCGGTGATAATACAGGATTCATAAGACACACAACGCTACCGATGAGAGGAAAGATCAAGGAGAAGAAATAAGTTAAGTGGTATCAGAAAATCGAAACGGGTGGCTCCACAAAAGGGTACGTGTGCTCTACCTGGTACTCGCTGAGGGTCGGATATTCGAGGGGCTCGAAGGGGTGCTGTCCGTCGTAATTGTGATATGGGCCTTGGGAATGAACGATATCAAAGGATGAGAAAGTTTCGTCCGGGGCCTCCAATTTAACGATGCACATGTCCCAGCCAGTTGAATCGATGCTGGGCGACCCGACATCATTGGACGGAGGCGACTGGGGAAGGAAGATTTTAGGATCAACACACATGTTGTGGTACATAGGATCCATCGAGTACAATGGCTGAGGAACGCCACTGTCAGTAGTGGCTGGGGTAGAAATATCGTGGTTGTCATCTGCATCTCCGTTTGAGCTTGCAGACTCGTCTGCGTTGGAGGAGTCAAGGACCGGACAGGAATCTTCGGGGATATCGTCGTCGGCATCATCATATGGAATGGTCTGTGCGAGGTGCTCAAGATATTGTCCACTTGAGAACGAGGGTGAACTCACGTATTTCGAGATGATTTTGTCCAATGCTTCAGGCAAGCGGTCCCAATCAAACACTTTCACATCCTTCTCGATATTGCGGGGCTTGGGTTCAGGGAAGTCCATGATGCGCTGGAAAAATCTCTCTGAGCCGACCTTATGTTTGGAGATCGTCGTAGGCCTGAGTCCCTCCAGATTGCGTCGTATCCGATTCTTTTCCTCTACCTGAAATGAATCGCCCACCAGCCTCTCCAACAAGAAGATGATGTCGACCGATGTCACGCAATAGCCCTCCACACCATCTCCCCGGCGAATGCATGATATCACGGGGTCACCGTGCCCAGAATATTCCTCCGGCGTTGTCGCTGAGCAGGTCACCTTCAGCTGATTCCCCTTGCGAATCTTGTGGAAGCGAACAAGACGTCGGCCCTGACGCATCTCCTGCTCATCCCAGTCGTGAGCCAGTTTTCCTAGCGGCGATAGCAGTTCCAGTATTGCCTTCGATCCATAAATACTTGAGGAATCAACGTCGTGCCGGTCCCGGATGGAGCCTAGATTGCTCCGCCGTTCTGGCCTCTCCCGCGCATGGGGAAAGCGGCGTTTGGAACGCTCACGAGCACTAGGAGGGAGGGTTGGTACCCGCTTGGCAGGGAGGGGGATATCCTCTGTCTTTATGTGTTCTCGTTTGCGTCCAGCCGCTAGGCCTAGGGGGGATCCCGGGACACATTCTGGTGCGAGTTTAACAAAAAAAATTGAGCGAAAGATATTTTGAACGCACGAGACTCCCAGTAGGTAAATTTCCCAAATGTCACGGACTGCAGTACCACGTCATGTTGGTCAACAACTTGGACAGCTATTGGTACCATCGGCGATACAGCGCGCTGTTTGACGAATGGCGGCACGATGCCCTCCAGTTTCCACCTGCCGTTCGATTGATCAGATAATTCCCTCACTTGAGTGGCGATAGCTCTGCGCCCAACGACGATCCGAAGTTTGACATAATGGTCGAGTCGGCGGGTGAAGTCAATGTTTACATTTATGCGCTGGCCTTGTTCGCCCTCTGTAGGCGTCCAGCCAAGCACAAGAACGAGATCTACGATAAAAGAACGGGGTAAGCTTAGGATGAGCCATGTGTTTTGAGAATATATTGAGGTAACGCACCGCTGTCGTGTCCCTGTAGAAGCATGTCGTGAATGCTAATAGCCCAAGGGAAATGTGATCTGTATAGATCACGTTGGGTTGAACTATGAACTACTTTTGAAATTGCATGTAGACTCACCGCCAACAGGTCGAATGCGTAGAAAGATGGAGGGCACAAGCGGCAAAGGGCTGCGAGGGAAGTGGTTGTCAAAGGCGATTTGAGATAGGGGGTGACTGCTGCCAGTGATAGGTGTAGAAGGAGGCTGCCAGCGTTGAGTCGAAGGCAATCCGAAATTTGAAGGATTATAAATATTCACCTAATAAGCGTTTCCTTAATTGAAAGCATCTATTTGAATTAGAGGGCCGGGCAGTGGGTTCCGCCGTCTGTATCGTGTCTTGTAGATCAGCTGCTATGAACGGCTTCCCAACAATACCGGCTATTCCAGCCCCTGCGTTGATTGCACTCCCACCCTGCCCATGGGTTTACGCATCGCAAAAGAAAGCATTGGGTTTGACAGCTGACAGTGAGCCATTGGCGAAGATTTCATACGAAACTGTGTGCTGAAGTGAGAAATATTCGGTATGCCAAATTTGAACACCGTGTGCCTTTGTGGCATTCAAGATCTCGTAGCCTCGTGCACTCGTGATGCCGGCATTACAGCGCCATTTCAATCCTCGATAACAATTGTTTGCGCAATCAGCGCGATGCTCCGACAAGCAGTGCATTACTACCGCCGCGCAGTCGTACCTCGCCAATGATTGGTTGTGTACCGCGAGTTTAAAATATGTTCAGAAGCCACTACCCATGCGACAATAACACGAGAAATCACGGCGTATCCATTGGGCCCAGTCCTGCCCGAGTCCTTGGTCGAAGAAAATCCTTTGGGGTCCGAGTCCAGGTTGGGCCAGAGCATATGACAGTACCTATAGCTTATTTAGACGCTAGATGAAACAGAGGCTCAACTTCTCAAATCAAGACTCTCAGATCTGCGCTGGTTCGGCAAGTTAGTGCGCTATTTCCGGGCCTCGAGTACTGTTTCCCTTCCAGCGGCGTCAAGCAGCATTAGTAGACGCAACTTCGTGGGCCGTAAGGTTTCCGGATAGCCTTACAATCGAGAATTCCCAGAGGTCGTTGTTCTCTAGGTCTTCTCAATAGTTTTGATTTTGATTTGATGAATTACGCGGCGAGTCCGGCCTAGAAGCCAGTAGTATGTATACGACTATAGGTTCTTGCCGATCTGACCCGAAACAGGGACATGGAGTTCCCAAATCACCTGGAGTCATGAAAAAATAGGGGTAGACTTGGGTCACGAATGGAAAGCCTACCGTGGTCAATATATAATGATGATCATTTATGTGGTTTAGACCCTCAGCATAAACCTTCAAGACGGTTCCTGGCTCCTGGAGGTGAGGGGTACAATGCTCAAGGGACTTTCCTACAGCTCCACACGTGCACAATGATCAGGCCCACAAGGTTCCGTTTAACCTCTTAGATAATTCATGTCTCTGGTGAGATGGGGTATCTCAGCTACCAGCGTGATATCCTCTCGCACAAAAGACAATCTGGGATCAAGCCTACAGAAAAGGGGAATGCGGAAACACTCATCGAATCACATATCGCAGAAAGACGAGGCAAGAAGGATGCCAACACACGTGCAGGATCTCCAGCGACGGAGAACACCGACGCACTGGCGCGCCAGGACTGATGGATCTAGCCAAGATAATGAGGACGCGTGCTTGCGAGCGCTATAAGATAAGCGCCAGGGCAGGCTCCAGAAGAATGCAGAAATGCAGATCCTACGATCTCGGCAATATCGAGGGACCAAAAGAGCAGCGAAAGGATGAATGCTCGGAAAGGGCGGCCGCATTAGGCCGCACTCCATCCGTGTGTATCCTATCTGGCTTTTCAATGTGAGGAGCTATGCAGACATATAGTGTGCCTTGGTTGCCAGTATCCCTTCTCAACCTCCGATGATTCAACACCGGTCACTGGTCCTGCGGCGTCTATCCATATGCGAGCCACGGGAGGGACGTGACCCTCGACCGAGAGAACACGCTGGCAGTGCGTGCATTGGTCCACGAAAATCCCCGTGTATGAACGCAACAGACTCTGTATGCGCGAATTGTATCAATGAGTTATTGCTAGTATAATAAAAACGTAAGGCGAAATGGCTACATGTGCGCACCATTATGCTTTGGAAGGATACTTGCGGGTGTGATTGTACCATCTGCGAGATCTGTTGCGAGAGGTTCTGATACGCGATATAATCGGACTGCGAATGTGGTGATTTCTAAATTGATTACAATTAGCATAATGAGATTGCGTGGCACGGAACGGAGTGCCCGCGGTCACTCACGCGTTCTCTGGGCCCAAATGCGGTCACTGTCTGCGTGACGAGCACGGTGTTCTCGTCAGTGAAGCCAAGAGTGACGAACGCCGTCAGCACGTCACGAATCGTAAACCGCAGGATTATGGGGGCAGATAATTGTTTCCCCTCTCTGGATTGATGTTTCTGCGGGGACCAGATATGCAATTTACTCGGATTTGAGCGGTTGAAGTCACGTATGTAATCCGGTAGGTCGTCTACGCGGAGGGGAGCTGGGTCATCAGAGCTTACAGGGAAAAGAGAGGATGTCTTCGGCTGAAACACCACATAAGGTTGCGGGGACTCGGGTGATGGGGGACGCCTACACCCAAGATCAGACTGACGATTAAACTACGAATGGAATTGGATACTGACCTCCGTTTCCTGTTCTCTCTGCGGAAACTCGACCCCAACCCACTCTGATCTTTCTTTTCACTCTCGCGCGCAGTCGATAAAGCCTCTTGAACCCTTTCTGAGTGCACCAACTCCTCGACCTCCTTCAAGCTGGCAAAGTTCGCGCCGCTCACAGGTCCCAGTTGCGTACGAACGAAGAAAGTTGGCAGAGTACGGAGAGATTGGAAGCGTTGGTAAAGGCTGGTGAGCACCTGAATGCGCTCTTCGAGTGCGAGGGCTTCGGCGGAGGTGCTGCTGGTCGTTGTCATTGTTACTTTGTAGTAGTTTAAATCGCGGCTCGTTGTAAAGGTATTCGCTTTAGTGAGGGATAGGGGACTCTCGCCTTTTATATTCCTCCACTCTCTCTCCCTCAAACCATGGCGAGTTCATGCTCTTTTCGCGACAGTGTGAGGCTGATAGATGAATCCACTTTAGTTGATATTCTCTGTATTCAAGACCCTCACTGATCAGCGCGTAACCGTCGAACTCAAAAATGACCTCTCCATCACGGGCGTTCTCAAATCCGTCGATCAGTGCGCTGTCCTTGTCTTCTGCTCTCGAAGTAACTTGATACTCAAATGAGAGTGCCTTAGGTTCTTAAATATCCGCTTAGATGCTATTACAGTACTCGATGAAGCACGGCACCCGCACATGGTACACATCCCTACCTTCTCGCGGATCCTAGAGGTGTTTACTGAAATGATGCTAGATGGCGGTAAAGAACTGCTTCATCCGTGGATCAGTTGTGCGATATGTTACACTACCTGCGGAGCACGTTGACACTCAATTATTAGAGGATGCGACACGGAGAGGTGCGCTACTTCCTCGTCATTCTTCATCTATCCGAGCGTACCTGGAATATCTGTTGACGCGATTTGGGAGTGCAGAAGCAGCCACACAAGTCAAGAAATAAACAGGACACTGGCTTAGATAGACAATCCTCATACTGGCGTAAAGAGACCACTGCCCAGTGCCCCGGCTATTCATCCAAATTCGCTTGCCGTTGCGGTATACATGTATATAATGCTCGCACTGCGATCATATATCCTGCTGCTAGACCTCAAAAGGTTGTCGGCAAATTTTGTATTTGTTAGCTCTGGTGCCTCCAGACTTTGCACGTCCCATCTGCACTGGCAGTGATCATCTCGCCTGGATCGGTGGGATGGTGCTCCGTCCATGTGATGACCTTGTCGTGTGCCTTAGGAGGTGGGTTCGGTTGCAGGATCGTTGCCTATGTGCTCTCGGTCAGCTACGTTTCATAACGAAACCACGCAGGCCTCGGAAAGATATGGACATTTGCGGATATGATGTGTACACTCACGTCGACTAAATCCCAGCCCCATACCTGCCCACCTTCGTCACCACAAATTACCGTAGCCTCGGCACTCCCAAAGCACGCCCGTACACGATAGTCTTCACTTTTATGACCCGAGAAGGTGTTGAGCATCTGACCAGTGCCAAGATCTAGCAGACGGACTTTCGAGTCGAGTGTAGCAACGAGGAGAGTGGCACCGTCAGCCGTGGGCAGTATGGAAGTGATTGGGACTAATCGCGGGTTTAGAATATGCTTCAATTGAACACGCGAAGATGGAACATACACCCGACGAAATCAACCCTCAGTTCTCCTTTCCTGAGATCGTATACACGCACATGTCCGTCTACAGAGCCAGTGATTATGTTCGTGGGTCCGATGTGTAGCGTCTGTACGGCGTCGCGGGCTTCGTCGAGGACTTGGATAGGGTTACGGTTTTGTGCGCGCAGATCCCAGAGTCGGACTGTAGCGTCGTATGACCCTGCCCAAAATGTCAGGTTGACCTGAGAAGCGCAATAAAGCAGAACAAACCACTCGCGAGAACACTGGCGTCCTCATTAAACTCCACGACGTTGATCTTGCCCATATGCCCAGGCAAACGGCGAGTCGTCACGCCTGCGGTCACATCCCACAGAAAGACGCTCCTATCTCCGCCTGCTGAGGCGAATTTGCTGTTATCTTGCGAGCTAATAAATGTTAAGATCTATTGGGCTTGAAGGAAGAAACGCGACTCACACACACACTGAGAGCACTTCGTACCCATGCGCACTGAACGCCTTGATTTCGTTACCTAAATTCGCGTTCCAGAGACGGACAGAGCGATCCGCACCCCCAGTCAGAACATACGTCGCCGCTCCCTTAGAGTATCTCGCAACATGCACGGAGCCCTTATGTCCGCTCAGAGTTTTGTGCAAAGTGCGCGGTACCGGGAGGGGACCTCGAGATGGCGCCATAGTCAAGGACCGTATCAGAGTTGGATTATTGCTGCCGGCGACAGAGGAGCACAACTAGCAACGACTTTCATCTTATCTTCGCTCATGAAGCGCAGCATCTCCCCAGCTGGACATCTTCTACCCCCTGCGAAGCGTCAATCTGGTGCACGGTTGAAGCGAGTCACATTTGATGACTCGCTGTATGATGAGCTCATCTTGCTTATCTTCACGTACCTTTCCTGGTCGGACCTTTGCGCGGTACAAGCGACGAACAGGACGTGGGCAAGACTCGCAGCGGATAATGAGGTACTTACTCACGTCTACCTATAATGCTTCGCGGCGACTTCTACATCTCGACAGCTATGGAAGGTGCTGTACCTCAGAGAATATGGCCGAGCGCGCCTGAGGGGCGCCAGGGGGCACACTGGGATAACCTCCAGAATTGATGGCAGGGAAGTTAGGCCACTCCCTGGGCGCATGAGAGGAGATAATGTGGCTATTGTCAAAGACTGGAAATGGATGTTTCGCATCAGTTCTAACTGGCGAACAGGTCAGTCCATATCGTTATATTTGGTATTAGATAACACTAAGTATATTGGTTCAGGTCGCTGTGCTGTTGAACACCTTCGTGAGCCATTTGAGCATGCAGAAACGATATTGAGCGCTGCAACGCCAGAAGTGTCGCTTACGGAGCAGACGCATATACTGCTGGCAGGGAACTTGATCATAACTGCATCTAACAAGCCCTCTCCGCATCCCCCGATACACCTACGCCCCTCTTCTTCTGGATCTGCACACACGCTTCTCTGCAACTCCTCCTCGGGGGGACCGGCCCAGATAGCTTCCCTCGCGCTTGACCAATCCCCGCCAAACTCCCATACGCGGCATCTCCGGCTTGCATCTTTTCTCAGCACAGGGCAATTCACTATACATGACATTGATCACACCAATCCCACTGCCTCATCGCAAATTCTTACGTATGTACCATCGTTTAGGAACGCCCGCAACGCACCAGTAGTGCAGGCGGCATACCACCACCCTCTGCTCGCCACACTCTCACAGTCCTTTGTACTCTCGATATATGATCTAAGAGAAGGTGGGGAGGGAGATGGGAGAAAGGTGACGCACACGCACACGCTAACTTCATTCGCATCATACCCACCCGCTTCCCTCGTGCTTTCATCCCTCCCGACAACTGGCGCATACAAACTAGTATTAGCATACGCGGTACCTGTGTACCCGGCACATTGGAGTGTTGGTGCCACTGAGCTCGTGATCACTTTGGGCGAAGGTGTGGGCGCAGTTGCGATTCTGTCGACAAGGACTGCGCGCGCACTGGATGTGCCCCCTGGATGGGTTGATGACAGGAAACTTCGAGGGATGCAGGATCAGTGGGCGCGGCGGGTGGAGAGGGTCGCAGGGATGCAAACGGACGGGAAGTGGGTCGTACTTGCGCCGGGTTCTCCTGTCCTTCCATTTGCTTCGGATTTCTCGTCTCCTATGCCGTCGTCTTCGTCTTCTGCATCATATTCGCCGCCATCTGAGCGAAGAGCAATGCATAATCCGACACATCTCCAACTATATCGTCTTCACCTCCCCACAAACCCCTCTGCTGCCACCAAACTTACATTTATAAGATCACTCCATGGACACACAGGGTCTGTCTCAGCATTGTCTCTCGCTGATGGACGGTGCGTCAGCACAGGTGGAGGTGGTGTCTGGGTTTGGGATCTTGAAGGTGGGGTGGAGGCGAGCATGGGGGCGCAGGTCATTGGGAATGAAGTTGAAGAAGGTCAGGAAGATGCGGAGGGCAATGGATGCGTCGTATTTGACGATAGACGAATTGTCAGCACTGGTACAAGAGGGGTGGATATTCTACGGTTCGATATCTGAGATCATCCTCGTAGATTTATATTTCCCTTGTTTTATTCTCTATATTATCTGTACATGTACTGATGTTACTACCTATTACTTAGCTAAGTTCGATTACGCGCAACAGTGACTGAGCCCGAGCCCGAGATCACTCTCAGACTCTCTTCCTTCCACCTGTTGGCCAAATGGCCTCTTTCGTCAAATCGAAACTCAAAGCAGCGCGGGACGCAATCGGAAAGAAGGATTATACGCTCGCCCGCGACGCAGCCTCTCAGGTTCTTGACTACGAGGCAGAAAACTACAACGCGTGCGTCTGGTCGATCGCTCTCGTCTCCACCCTTGCCGACGTGTGCGATTTCTAAACCAGGAATGTTTTCCTGGGGCTCGCGCTCCTGGAGCTTGGTGAGAACGAGAAGAGCGAGCAGGTAACAGCCTATGCTCGTCAAACGGCGCGTCCTCTAATAGAGGAACCTGCAGGCGTATCAGAGGGCGATACAGGCGCAGCCTGATCAGATTCTCGCAAAGCAGGTAATATTAAAGCAACTCTTCACTGGAGATGCATGGTTGATGCGGGACTAGGGGTTGTCTAAACTCTATGAGCGAACGGGTCTGTGGGATAAATATGCTCAAAGTCTACAAGGTCTTCTGGATCATTTCTCGCGAAGGTGGGTAGATGGGGGTCGTTATTTCTGATCTTTATGTCGACTTATAATCCGCAAAATACAGCAATGATGCTACAAAGACAGCCGAAACTCTGCAGAAATTCATTGACTTCCAGCGTGATCAAGGATCGGCTGAGGTTCGCATGATTCGTGTAGCATCAGAGCTAAACTAAATCCCATACAGACCATAGCAGCATTATCGCTTCTATTGCCAGAATCACCATACTACTCCACCTTATCGACATTGCCTGCTCCAGACCTAACAAATCCTACAGCGACCACGATATCCGCCATTCAGGTCGCTGTTTACAACTCCCTTCCAATTCTTGAAGAGATCATCACCCTCACAGAAAAAACCGAGGAAAACATCCTGAAAAAAGAAGTAGAAAAACGACGGACGCGTCTAGGCGCAGCTGGACCAGAGGAGGTGAAGAAGGAGGTTAGGAGAGAAGTCTGGGGTTCTTCCAAGGTATGCAACATCGTTACCATCTCTTCGTGGAGTGACTGACATACCGAACAGCTTCCTCATCTCTATGACGAAGTTTTGAATCATCCAAACACACCTGATGATCTGCGCCGCGAGACCGAAAAAAAACTGCTGCGCCACAAACAGTCCTACCTACATGCGCTACCGTGCACAGGCAAACTTGCTACAACAAAGCTGAAAGTAGCAGCCGAGCTCGAAGCTCTCGTCAATGGCGCGGTGGTGCTGTGCATTCCAGATGAATTGGCCTGGTCAATCTTCATAGAGGGAAAGAATACCGATATGATCGAAGGCTACGATTTCGCCTCGTTGCGACAGTTTATCAGGCTGTTTCCTCAACTGCCTTTGGCTAAGTTGCTTAAGGCATACTTTTTGTATATTGGAGCCCCGGTTCCCAGGGAAGACGGTTCGGAAGATGGCTCTGAGCCTGATGCAGAGCCTTCAGCGGTGACTGACGAGGAACCCTTCGATGCAATATTGGTAATATGATTCATTCACTGCTGCGGTATCCAATTACTCATCGAGCCTCTCTACAGGATGCTTTCGCAGGGCTTTCTGATTCTATACTCGCCCATCGCATAGTAGCAGATTTGTATCTGTTGGAGACTGACTATCAGAACGCCATCCGAGTTGCCGAAAGCGGCCTTGAACTCATTCGAAGATCCGAAAATGATAATGCCTCCAGCCTCCATCTGTGAGTAGCCAGAGCCAAAACATGTTAATCTACTAAGCGAATTTTCAAAGCGTTAAGAAAGCATTCAACGTCGTCCTCGCCACATCTTTGGTGCACTTCTTCCCTCCCAAACATCACCCACGAGCCCTTGGTATAATTGAGGAAGTTCTCATTCAGGATGCGGATAATATTGCATGCCTCATGGCCCGTGCGTTCGTCTTGCAACACGTCCAAAAATGGGCCGAAGCAGGCGTTTTATTTGCGAAAGTTGGCAAGCTTGTCCCTGACGATCTTAACGTTGGACTGCGCGCAAAAGAGGAGCACGCGTGGTGTACATTCCAGGCTGGCGACATAGATGCGGGTATGATCGGTCTAAAGAATGTTCTGGATACACTTGGGGGGCTTGAAGAGCGGGAGGAAGACAAAGCAAGGTGCTTATGGAGACTTGGAAAAGTCCATTGGGCATTAGATGGTCAGTGCTGTAACCGGTCTTGGGCCAAAATTCATTTCTCATGCAACGTTCAGGTGAAAATCGCGACGAAGCCTACAAACTGTTCATCTCTGCATTAAAGTCCAATCCTACGTACGCTCCGGCATTCACATCTCTTGGCATATATTATACGGAACATATATCTCCTCCCGACCCAATTCGTGCTTCAAAATGTTTCCAGAAAGCTTTTGAACTCGATCCACGGGAAGCATATGCTGCTCGGCGCTTGGCGGAAGGCTTTGCGGAGGAGCGTGAATGGGATCTAGTGGAGGTGGTGGCAAAGCGGACTATTGAAGGCGAAGGGGGTCTAAGCGCAGGCTTACAAGACTCAGGTCGATATCTTCCTACAAATGCATGGGCATGGAAAGCTGTCGGTGTGGTGGAACTGGTACAGGATTTCTGTCCAAATCGTAGTCTTTGCTCATCATCTCTGGAACTTAGACTCGGCGTAATTACCCCCCTGCGATTCAGGCATTCCAAATCGCGCTCAGGGCCGAGCCCGACGATTCACTTTCTTGGCTTCGCCTCGGAGAAGCCTATAGTAAGGCTGGTCGACATGCCGCCGCCATTAAAGCGCTTGGAAAAGCTCACGAGCTGTCTCCCGACGACTGGATATGCACTTACTTCATCGGCGAGGTTTACAGTCAAATTGGAAGACATCAAGAGGCTATTGATGCATTCAAGACGATTCTGGCTGACAGGCCCACAGAAATAGGTGTTCTAATGTCACTCGCTCAGACTCACTTGGATCTTGGTCGCGGCGAGTCAGTAACAGGATTTTTTGCTCGTGCGGAACAGTCTTTTGGTGAATCAGTTCAAGTAGCCATCAAAATCATAAAAGACACGACGGGCTTCCGCGGCATGGCCTGGAAGATTATCTCAGATGCTATCTTCAGCTTGTCCAAAAACCCTTCTTTCAATAATGTAGAAAAAGTACGCTCGCTTCTTACAGAAGTTATCACTCTGGTCACCGCAAAAGTCAGCGAGGAGATTTTAGGCTTGGTCTCATTGCCAGACATCTCAGGGGGTGCTCCTCTCGGTGGCTTGCAGGCTCTTGAAGTCGCCATAGTTGCCTACGATTATAGGATTTCCCTCGGATCTTCAGAGGACGTTGCGTTAGGAAGCTCATGGTATGATCTGGGTGTTGCATTACATGCATGGACTCAGAAATCCTTGACCAAAGACAAGCACGAAAAGATCAATAAGCAAGTAGTCGCATTGTTGGCTAAAGCCCTGCGTCAAGAACCGGGAAACGACACTTACTGGAATGCGTTGGGGAGCGTCAACTTCATCAATCAACCAAAAACCGCGCAGCATGCTTACATCAAAGCTCTAGAGATTGACCATAAGGTAAATCCCAAAATTATTACAAGCCGTGTATGCGATTCAATGTGTGCGTGTGTGTGTAGAATGTCGTCACCTGGACCAATCTTGGCCTGCTTTGTCTTTACCACAATGACCTACAGCTGGCGAATGAGGCGCTGTATCGAGCGCAGACTCTGGATCCCGATTACACACCTGCATGGGCAGGACAAGGTCTTGTTGCCACTGCCAACGGACATGATACCGATGCAAAGGCTATCTTCGAGCATGCCGTGGGCTTGTCAGCAGACGTTGTGAGTATTCTATCGACCCGTGCCGATATCACGCTGAGTTAGTCGATTTTCTTTAGCCTGAAGTAGACCTTGAATACGCATCGCGAGTGTTCAAATTGCTTACGCACTCTGCCTACGGCCAAACCTACTCATATGACCAAATTTTCCCCGCCTTTTGTGTGCTAGATAGGTACATTAAACAGCGCCCAGATGACGCCACAGGCCTTCATCTCTTTGCCCTCGTTTGCGAGTGTCTCGGACAGATCGAGCTTGCTGTTGATCTTCTCCAGCGCGCAATATCTATTCTCGAAGCTGTCTACGAGGAGACCGAGGATCCTGTTGTCGAACTCCAATTTACAATGGCGAATTCCAATCTGGCTAGGTTGAAATTATCTGCACATGACTACGAGGGCGCCATCGAATCCTTTGAAAGCGCGTTAGGTTTAATAGCCGAAGACTCTGTCTCTTCCACAGACATCATTCTTCGCGCACAGGCGCATTTCGGATCCGGTCTCGCTCAGTTCAAGCTGGGCAATTTAGAGGATGCTTTGACGCTTTTCGAGACGGCACTGGAGAGCGCTGGAGACAATGTGCTTTTGAAAGGGCAAATCACCGTGTTACTTGCGCAAACTATGTGGGCTATCGGGACAGAAGATTTCAAAGAAAGCGCGAAAGCTCAATTACTGGAATGGTCAGTTTTACCTTCATTCTCGCTTTCAATATTTTAACAAATCATTTAGCATTACTGCGGATCCAGAGAATCTCACAGCTATCAACGCTCTGGCTGGGATGGGTATCCTTACGGAGGATGACAGTCTAGTTGACGCTGCACTCTCCGAGCTTCTCGCGCTGCCTCTAGAGAGACGACAAGAGCTTGACCCTCTTCGCGACGTCAATTATATTCTCATTAACAACTACCTTGGGCAGGCAAGTAAACCGTAACTTCTAAAACCCTTCTTATTAACTCTGAAAAACAGGGTGAGACTATGAAGGCCTTCGCGGTTGCTCAACAAGCGATTCATCACGAACCCGCTCTGCCCAAGCCCAAGACAATCTTGGCCGCACTTGAATTACAACAAGGCCGTCATAGCACTGCCATGGCTCTCCTGGAGTCACAACATGAGGAAGACCTTGTTGCCACACGGGAATCCTTGGGATTACGGACAGTAGCAGAGTCTTTGGCAGGCTCTACGGGCGATGCTGTGAGAGGGGCGCAACACGCAATCATGCTCACGCCTTGGGAGCTGCGAAATTGGAAAACGCTTGCGTTGACGAAAGCACGAGAGCAGGCGGTCTGCGGTGAAGTTACGGAAGGGTGATGCTGTATATGTATTAAGATAAATAAAGAAGGAGCGAATGATGTTGTACTCTACTACAGTTACCAGTATATTATAACATTTGATTATTGGTGTCAATACTGGGATGTGAAAGTCCGGCCAAATCTACAAAGCCGATATAGTATCAGCCCAGTACTCAAGCGGTAGCATTCACGTTAGCCTTGGCCACTGCGAAGATGCGCCTTGGCACAGCGAGTTCCTCTTCAGCCCCGAAAGAAACGCTGGTCAACCACAGCTTGAGCTGTTTCCTCGCCTGTTCAGGTTTCATGCCGCTGGAGATTCTGCAAACAAATGTAAGCAACCCGCGGCGAGAAAATGAGAGAATGAACCTGAACTTACATCCCGCGCTCATACAACGCATTGCCCAACTCCCGATCACTTAACCGACCGCCCATATCCTCCTTAGCAAGCAACAAATCATCCTCTGCCACAAACTTCAAGTGGTTATCAATGCGCCACAAGATCATAGGTGCCGGGCCCCATGTTGCAAGCCTCAGGATACCAGCAACTGCGCGCATGCTCTCGCGTCCAATGTTCCGTAGGCGCATCAGATCGACAACATTACGCTGTGAGGACTCGTGCTCCCGCGCCGCGTTCACGATAGCAAGGAAAGCGGATGGCGAAGTGAACGACTGTTGTTTCGCCAAGGCTTTGTCTTCCATGCGTTTCAGCTGGGAGGGAAGTATGGTGGTGGAGGGAAGCATAAAGGGGGCGTAAATTGCGATAAGCGGGATGAGCTCTTCCAGTGTTACCACAACGAGCAAGAAGGGAATCAACCTAGGCGAGAAGCATATGAGCGAAATTCAGTATGAGATCATTGAGCACATACTTGAGAGCGTCCTGTTTATACGTTCGCATAAAACGGTATTCAAATCGCGAGATGGGTGCCCCGCCCTCCTGCACTCGCTTCTTGATCTCTGCGACAAGCAATCGATTTTTGTTGATTTGCTTTAGACCATTCCAGTAGAATTTCTATTGATTTGTGGGCATTAGCTATAAACTACCAAAGGGCAAATAGAAAGAGGAAAACGTACAAACAACTCGCGTGCATGATGAATCATCCGTCTGACCCAACTAGCACCTGGCGGAGGAGGTGTCATCACACCCTGCTCCTGGGCTTTGTCTATGTCCTTCTTTGCCTCGGCCAGGCCGCCTGAAACCGATACAGAAGCTACGGCTTCTGGCGGTGGTGATTCTGCTTCCTTCGGTGGCAGGGATTTCGCGTGTTCAACCTTCACATGTCTCGGAGCAGGTTTTGATGTCGAAGCTAAGGCATTCAAGGACAGTGGTGCTTTGACAGGCGCAGGCTTTATGTCCACTTTTGCTTTTCGAGGTGCAGTCGGATTCGGAGGGGGTGGGGACCCGCCGGTTTCGACTCTAATGTGCTGTGGTCGCGTAGAAAGTAGTCGTACATGAGCACTCAATTTTAGCGACCCATGATGTCCTCTGAGTGGTGAAGCACCACATCGGCCGTGGGCAGGAAGGGGAGAGTGTATGGTTGCTAATTGCCTAAATGAATAGTTAGTGCTGCACATCGAGATTGTATAGGATGAAAGAAGTTACCTATCTGCAAGCGCATTTCTGGCAATGCTTCGAAGCATGTAGGCTTCCACAGATTTAGCAGGGCTCACTCGAAAGCAGCGGGAATAAATACCAGTACTACCACTAGTGGTGGTAGAGGAAAAGGAAATGCACGTGTCACGAAACTTTCGATCGCGTGCTGGGCACTGACGCGTCTTGGAGACTTGGAAGCAAAGGTCAATTGTTTCCGGTTCTCTCACCAACTACCTGCTGCCTTCTGCGGACGCTGCTCTGCATCAGCTGCATCATCGGCGTCCCGCAATCAATGCGATTGATTTATCTTCGATATCCCATATGCCACCACGGGCTTTACAAATAGCTGACATTCTGATGCTAACTCTGAGCCTAACGTTCCCTACAAGCAAAGACACGCTGGAATGGTTGTAGGATGGACGTACATAGCGGGCTGTCTCGGTTCATGTTGTCTTTGCGTGAGCGCATTATTTCAAACCGTCCCAAGATCACACAATAATTGCCACAGATGTCATACTCGAATGCGACATGAGTGCGACTGCTCAAGCTTCACGAGTGAAGTCCGTTGGTCCGTATAATGCATCGAAGTGTGGTGTTCCGGATTATGAAAATGCGCGAGAGGAACCCCAATGCTCTCGTGGATCAAATCGCGATCAATGCGACGCAACCTCCATCTTCAACCTTCTTCAACTCATTCAAACACCTCGGTACCAGCCAAGAGTCGAGGCGTCATACCGCATACGTATAAGATTGCACAGCCATCCTTCCGAACACTCCCTAACAATACATGCAGTATCCCAGCCTGACCTTCAATCGCGCTTACATATTGTCCGTGCTCAATGCACTACTCATGGAATCGTCATAACAGTTGCGCATATGCTGCACCTGATTGATCAATTCAGGATGGTGCCCGGCGAAATCTGAGTCTCTGGCACTCACCGGTATTCACAAGCCATTATCTTCAATAATCTCCTTCTTACAACGAATTAATTCATCAAAGAATTGTTTTCCGTACATTCTCCATTGCTGCTGAGGCCTCTTCCATTGGCATTTCTCCCATATTTTTCGCGCCCCCTGCGTAGCTGCGATATGGCACGGATGATGGGTTAAAAAGAATCCATTTTGCGTGAGATAGAAACTTACTATCCGGTCGCTCACAGCTTAAATGCACGAAGAACTCGTCGTACGGTCCGTCATCGATGTCCGGGCTTCCTTCCTCGACAAGCTTGCGGTGATGAGTCTTAAGCCCTTCTAGTATCAGGACCGCGAGCGGATCGTCTTCTGGAATAGCTACGGTTACAGGGATCCGTTCATCTGACAGCAGGAAGTCTGTGCTGTTCGGTGATTCGTGTGCTGTATCCGAGAGGTCCGTATCGTCGATGTCTCTCATAGGCCTCCTGTCTTTGCTTCGCGCGACATACGTATGTTCTGCGTTTAAAAATTCGATTTCTTCGTCACTGGATGAGAAATCTAAGCCATGATTTGATTGTTCGGGGGAGCCAATCCTCTGGATCCGCGCCGGTTGCTTGCCCCTGGCGCGCTGGGACATCTCGCCAGGCGCATTCGAAGAGGCCGGGCCTGTTTTCACGTATATGCTTACATTTGTCCTTGAATGCAGAATTTCGTCTGCCTGGGATCCGAGCTACAAGACATCATATGGTGAGGTTTCCGGAACAGGAAAAGTTATAGCTTACCGATATGTAAAAATTATGCCAGTGACCACTTACCCCATGCGAGATGGCTATCTCTGGCAAGGCGTCCATGACGTGAAGCTCCTCGAAAAGCTTCTCTATGCCAGCGGAACCGAGGTTTTTGCCTTTGCCATAATTCAATAGCTTTTCATGCTCGGATTGCGTGATGCGTTTGCCGATTCTTCCTTTGCACTGTCCAAGAAAAATCGCTTTGAGATACGAGGCAGTGGTCCGATTGACTGAGAGTGACTTGAAGAGATCTATAACGTCGATTGCCTCCTTCGTGACATCTCGAATCGTTACGACGCTTTCGTCCGTACACACGTCACAACCCTGATGGCAGTCTTCTGGCACAAAATCTTGATCAAAATAGCGGAGCAACTGCACACGTCGGCAGTGCATGATATCCCGACAGTACCTAATAACTTCACGGATTTCCATAGTGAGGCGTGCTTTGTCTTCTTTCGAGAGAGCCGGGCTGCCGGGTTGTCGATTTGTATCCTCGACTTGGCTTAATAATTTCCTGCCATCCGTGAAACGGTAAACTATGCAGGAATCAGATATTTCGATGGAGAGCTGCCAGGGTAGTAATACACTTACACATAACACAATCAGCTGGGAGACCATCTCTACCAGCACGGCCAGTCTCTTGATGATATCTATTGGAGAATTAATATTGCTGCGGTCGACTTTGGTAGTATACTTGCCCGGCCATGGATTTGGGCATTCCATGGTGTATGACAAAGCGTACTTCGGCTTTGTCGATGCCCATGCCGAATGCCACCTGATCCGACTCATCAGCAGCAGTTTGGCATCGGGAGACATGTAACAAACCGTCGAAACGATAATCTTTATTGCGTTGCTCTGCCAGGCATAGTGCGTATCATGCTTCTCCGACGCTGAGATTCCCGCGTGGTAGTGCCGGGCCGACAGTCCATAGGTATTTCTTAGGGACTGAGCTACCCTCTCACAGTCCTTCCGGGAATGGCAGTAGATTATGCCAGTGCCATCCGGGTGTTTTTCTTGGATGAAGTCAGCTATGTCTTTGATTACGGCTGTCTTGCTCTTCTTCTTTTCCCAAACGGCATAAAATAGATTTGGTCGATTTAGAGATTGCTTTAAGAGGACGCAATCAGTGATATTGAGCCCAGCGATGATGTGCTCTATAACATCTTGGTTTGCGGTTGCAGTGAGTGCCATGATGGGCACGTCAGGGTATGTTACGCGCAGAAGGCCCAGCTTGGCATACTGTTTGACTTATCATGTTACTAAAGAGTGAGGGGTCCCCAAACAAACTTACCGCATCTCTGAACTCCCTGCCCCAAGATGAAATGCAATGGGCTTCATCTACACACCAAACGAAATATGTGAGACTCTTTTCGAGTGGCCGAAACAAAGCAAATGGTGCGCACCAATGACAAATCGTGCCAAGTTGCCTTCGTTATAGATATTTTGAAATATATCCTTTATCAATTCGCTCTCACAGAGCTTCTCGGGCGTAATATAAAGCATGGCTGGCAGTCCTTGGGCGGTATCGTTTCCTTTGAGACGTTTGATTAGAGCTGCTCTATCCTGATCCGAGTTCTCGGAATTCCAAAGCTCTGCATCGATGGATTTCTGTCTCAAGTTCGAGACTTGGTCTGTCATTAGCGAAATCAAGGGGGAGAGGACTACAGTCATCCCACGCGTGTGGCCAGTCTGGCACATAGCAGGGACCTGGAAGCACAGCGATTTCCCACCACCCGTCGGCATGAGTAGAAAGACATCTTTGCCGGCCATTGTTGCGTCAATAGCCTCAAGTTGGTTCTGACGAAATGTTCTAAGCCTGAAAGTGTCTCGCAGGACTCGGTATATCTCTGCGTCAGGGCTGCTGACCCCATCCACAGGCTCGAACGAGTCTTCTGGAACGCCTTCGCTGATCTCCATGTCGCTTTGGTTAAGATATTTTAGCACTAATGAGAGTGAAGCGAAGTTCTTATTACCTGGTCGACCGGTTTTCAGGCGATTTACTGCGTGGTGAATCTACCTGATATTCAAATTCCGAATGATCCTCTTCAACAGTAGCCATGTCCCAGAGTTGATTATCAATAAGTTCCCTGCAAAAATTGAATGTTCACAGAAAGGGTTGATGACCGAGACACACGACGAACTTGATTATCCTCAGACTATCTCGGTTCCGGATACTCGGAATCATCATCAAGATGCTTTGAACATCATCAGAGTTGGTTGCAATGTACTCTTCCTTTAGTCTTTTTGAAGGTTTTGATGGCCCGGCTTGAGGACCCAAAGTGCTCGAAAGCGTGCGTTTGTTCATATGGTCGAGGTTCGGATTAAGAGACCACGAAGCGCTCATCCCGGTCCAGTGCAATCATAGTCTTCCTTCGTGACAGGCGGATTAGATGTTTCCGGATTGGGTTCACTTAGCTCGCTGTCAGGACTGGACATGTTCTCGAAAAGTGTCGAAATTGGCACTGGCACGTAAGTTGCAGTGAGTGCTGTGGGCAAGTGCCGCCAGAGTGCCGAAGCACGTGCCCCAAAGCGGAGCCTTCGCGCAAAGTGCGGTGACGGCATTGGTGGTACTTAGTTTCAATTTGAACCATGTCCCAATCGCTCGCATCCCAACTCTCCTCCTCTTCAGATCTTCCCCCAGAATCTATTCAATCTATCGAGTCTACTCTAAATTCCCTGTTGCCTAAATCCAGTCTGTCCGGTGACAGCTTCGATGCGTCTCACCTATCCTTGATTCGCAAGGGTTCATCTACCCCTTCGGAGGCGATCAAAACACTTGTAATCACCGCCCAACAAATGGTGAATTCCCTCCGAGACCGCAGCTCTATTTTAGCAGGGCTGCGAAGTGAGAGCGACGAGTTTGGGGATGTTGGGGTCTGGCTGGGAGTGGGAGACTACGGTAAAGGGCACGAGAAAGATGTCATAGACGCACTAGGCATGAAGGAATGGCTCGAGGGGAAAGCGAGTTGATCATACAGCTCAGAAACGGCCCGATCTCATTACTTCTGTTCCAGATCTCACCGGATACTGTGCGCGACCCTACTGTGGACGCCTTGGACTTGTCTGCCTTTCAAGACATTCATCGGTTCCGTGTAGAGGGCAGTGGTGAATCTGTAGCCTTGTTCTTGCTCGGGCGTACGACCGATGGATGGGGTGGTCTCGCTTCAGTCGCTACTTGGACGTGAATCTAGGTTACAACGTCAATATTGATTGCATGCGGAAATCGACCCTAAACATCATGGGTGATCAAGCTTGAGCCGGTAGATACGAAGGGTATAACAGACGAAGAACGTTTAAAGAGTTAAACACAAAAATGAACTAAAGGTACAATGTAGCTGTACGAGAAAGGAAAGTACAGAACGCGTACAGTGACCAATCAAATGAATGTGGATATCAAAAAAGAACGTGGTATGGGGCAGGAAGCGAAAGGGAAATGAATCCAAACAACAATCGTTGTGGTACAAGTTTGTCATCAAATCCTTCGATTAAGGGAATTTTCTCAAAAGCAAGTTCTTGGTCGACGTGGGTGTTGACGATGACGTAGGAGCTTTAGAAGAGATCACGGACTATAAACGACACCGAATTAGCAATCTTCAGTGAGGATCTGTGAAAATACGTACCTTTGGCGCAATCTTACTTTTGGAGGTAGCCGAAGATGAAGGTGATGTATGGGCTGTGCTGGAAGGCTGGGAAGCCGACTTCGACAATGGAGGCGCGGAATCCGACGAGGAATGAGACTTGGACGCAGAAGCCGATGTCGATGCCATTGCAGAAGCAGACGATAGAGAGGCTACCGACAAGACAGATGCTGTGGATGAGCCGGACAACAAACTCGCCAGTGATGCGGAGGATGCGGACATGCTGCTAGTGGACATGGCTCCCATGGCAGATTGAATTTCAGTTAGGGAGATATCATATGTCGTTGGGATATCATTGCAGTTTACGTGCAACCATGGGAGCGTATATCCATTTTCCCCCACGCTGAAGATTCAGGGTCAATGAGAAAGTAAGGTAAGTTCATACTAGTGGGCTTACATGGTCGTAGCAGCAGACTGTACGTCCAGATTTTCACCCACGATGACCAACGAGCCCAGGAGGCCTTGAGTAAGGACCACGTTGCCGAAAACTCCGCTGTTCACAGTCTGTCCGGGGGGGATTACAAAGTCGTCGAAGGACTGATCGAAGTGTGCATATAGAGTCCCTTGCCAATAACTGTCTGCTTGTACAAATGTGATCTTCAAAGGAGCATCGAGGGGGTTGTAGATGTCAAAGCTGGCTTCGATTTCGCCAGTCGCGAGAGCGTCGACAAGGCTGATATAAGTTTGGAGCGCAGCGATAATCGGCTTGCTGACAATGCCTGTGACGGATGTCTGCAACGTTACACCCTCCAAAGCCGGTTGTAGAGAACCATAGGGGGTCGACGCTGAATCTCCTTGGACGGTCAAAGGGATGGTGTCGGACGTCTGCAAAAACTGGGTCAAGAATGCTTGTGCAGTGGTGTCGTTGGCGTCCGCAGGTTCATACAAGAATTCGGTAGGGATAGTGTTTTCTCCGGGAACCAAATTAAATGGCTATATGATTGGACATGATGAGGGGGGTAGGATACACAAAAAAATAGATGACTGACACTGATAGATGCACGGCCGAGCTGGGTGCCGCTATAAATGACAGGGAGAGCGATATTGTTGGTCTCCAAGGAAATGTTGGAAGGATTTTGCAACGTCGTCGTAAGCGGGTTCACAATATATTGGTTGCCGTTAGTGCCTCCACTTCCAGCCACCGTGACGTTGGTGAGCTGAGCAGTCTTTCCAAAGCCGTCGATTCCCGTCAACGACGAAGGCACGTTGAACGCGATGCCGGATATAGGAATATTGCCACTCGTCGTCTTAGCTGTGACATTAGCCGTTCCAGACAAGGTCACATCGGCGCCCGATGTATCAGTAACTTCTTGAAAGAGGGTCTGCATAGCGCCATTATTGATGGCCGGGAACGGTACATTAGCGAATGAAATCGGAAGACTGGCCAGGTTTCCCGTCGAGACACCTCCGACAGTGTCCGAAGTGGGCAGAGCCAGCTGTTGTAAGATGTGAGGATGTTGATCGCAACAGCGCACAATTAATGTACTCACAGAACCTATGGAGGTGCCATTGTTTGCGAGGCCAACAACCATGTCTACCGCAGACTGTATAACCTGAAGAGAGAAACCGAAGGGGTTCCGGTACTCCGCCATGGTGCTGTTCGAGCCCACGGTGGGTTCATAAGCCTGATTTTGTGAGGTGATCTCTACATTGAAGTCGTTGATTGCGATAGACTCGATGATCTATAGTCTCGTGTCAGCATATGTAGAAAAAGGATATGTGCAAATCTTTGGTACCTGGAATTTCTGGCCGGCAAGAGATACAGACAATGACAAAGTCTTAAAAGCTGCTGAGAGCCACGAAATCGGTACGCTGGAGCCGCTTGGCACAACGCTGTCTCCTTTGGCGATCAAGGTTATCGTATCAGCTTGCAGATATTCCGAAAAGAGTTGACCAATGACATCTGCATCCGAGCCCGTTTGAGGAATGATTCGGCCGCTTAGCGCGGTTGTGGTGTTCGTATCGGCGGCAAGGAACAGATTGCTCCCTGACAGGGGGCCAACCTCAACGTTATCGTAATACGCGATGAAGCCAACAGTTCCCAAATCAATACCGAGTTGAGAGGGCGAGGGAATGTTCGCGTCAGTATCCATGTGTATACCTCCCGCCGGATCGTCTGATGGTAGTTGGAAATTGCTTATTGTTACACCGGGCAGACCATTGAAGGCCGCAAGTGTAATGTTCTTCTGGAGCTGTACGTTGGTGAAGATAGTACCGAGGGCTTCGACTTGAAGCTTGGGAGTCGATATGATCCATGTGAATGACGGGTTATGGAGCAGATATGTCGCGAAAGCCGTGAATTGAGTCAAATCTGTGATAGCAAGTGTGCCTGATGTCACGTAGCTGGGAACACCAGTGTTTGCTGCCGCACAGACGGGAGGCAAGGTTATAGTCGCAATGTCGCTTCCCATCCAGCTAACTACGACCGGCTCTACAAATGTGATCTTCGCATCGAGTGGACCAATGTTGGTCAGAGAGCCGACAAGTGAGAGGTCAAAGCCACCGTCTGATAAGTTAGTGATGTTGGCTTGAGTAAACACAAGATCCGCGCCATCAACAAGGCTTTGTACGATTGGTGGAGCAACAGCACCAATGAGGTACAACGCAGTACTATCGGTGATCGCCGTCACTCCTGACTGGTTGAAAGTAAGGTCGGTGGCATATTGGTCCAGCTTGAGGCTGGACTCGATGGCTAGATCAACTTGCAAGCCTTTGAGGGCGTTAATAATTGCATCATCGACATCGAACTGTTGTCCTGAGACGCAAACGGCAGGCCCTGTGTCCACGCTGCTGTTGATGGATGACTTGAAGTTGGGCTCGCTGATAACAACTTGGAACAGAGCTGTAAGCGGTCCAAGGTCAACGTTGTTTGTCTGTGCTGAGTCGGAGATCAAGGTAACGATTGTGACGGGATCTAGATTGAACTGAAGGGGAACGGTAGGCGAGGTGATGTTCTGGTGCCCACCCGCAGTGATGGGGTCTGAGGATCGATCGACGTGGTTGATTTCTCCTAATGTCAACCCTTTATAGGTGGCCACTGCAGTCAACGTCAAGATATTGATGCTCGCAGTGAACGGGTTGGCGAGCACGAAACTGCTCTGCGCAATGCCCGTTTGCACGATATCTGTCGGAAATTCAAGAGTCGCAGAGATGATCAAGTTTTGATGCAGAGCCGGTATCGTGACCGGTGTCAAGGTAATCTCGGAAAGGGCTTCCTGTAGCGACGCCACGGGAGTTGAGCTCGTGCTGCCTTGTATAGTGGTCTGCGAGTCAACCCCTTGGATGTAATTCTCGAGAAGATGTTGCCCTTGGGTAACTGCGCTGCCTTGCGGCGAATAGTGTACATTGGTCGGATATGTTGCATTTCCAGGCACGATGACAAGTGCACTGATGAGAGCCTGCCCGATGGTTGCGCCTTGAAACTCCAATCCAAACGATACGTCGCCAGTCCCGATGGTAAGATTGCTCGGGTTGACGAGCGTGGTATCGACGGTGATGAGCAGATATTCGGGGGTGCCGGAAGCGACATCCAGATTTGATACGGAGGCTGGCTCAGCATCCAAGCCTTGTAGTCCAGCAATGGTGGACTGCACGGAAAATTCGATGTCCATCAGGGATAATACCCCGACTCCCGTACTAGCTTGGGCATTGACCGATCCGCTTAAAGTCAAGGTCTCCTCTTTCCCAGTCGTTGTAGCAGCCAAGAAACTGGAGAAAACACCGTGGTCACTGGCCGCGAATGGGACATTGGCGAATGTCAAGTGGATAATTCGCGGACCTACGTCAGTGGTTGCAGGGCCTTCGGGAACGATGAGCTCGGCGAAGCTCTGACCATTGTAGGCAGCGGTGATGTTCTGTTCTGTAGCCACGATGTCGACGGGGAACGCGAAGGGAAGTGTGAAAGCTGCCGAGGTGTCGGTCGTCGAGGCCGCAGGGTCGTACTCCGTTGGCTCCGTAAACATCAACGTGAGTTGCGCAAGATCGATGGCTGTGATGACGTTAAGGACCCCCATATTTGGGAGCAGAGTAGCGACCTCTAAGGATTGTATACCCTCATTCAGCCAAGTGACCTGTTCCTGCGTTCAGTATAATTGTCCCAGATGTTCAGACTGGTATCAAAAACTTACCGAGCTATCCCCTGCAGAGGCTCCGACAACCGAAACATTACTACTCTCTCCGTGAACGAAATTGTTGAAAACGGTAGAAACAGCTGCTAATCCAGATGCAGAGGTTTGGGGTATGAGACGGCCTGCGAGCGAAAGCGGGGATGTAGACTGAGGAAGCAAGGTGACCGCTCCCGTAGACGCAACCGGTCCGATACCAGTGCTACCATAGAATGCGTTGAATGCGAGGGATGATACGGCGATACCAACTTGCGAAGGCTGAATGTGACAGTAAGGTCATGAAAAATGAAAAAAGGTGAAATGCTCATACGTTAGCGACTGTAGACTCAATAGTCAAGGTTATGCCCCCGGCAGGGTCATTAGAGGGTAGATCAAAGGATTGGATTGTCACCCCACCCTTCAAGCCGTTAAAGCCTTTCAATGTCACCGTCCTGGTAGAAAGAGAAATGCCTGTGACGTTTATTCCCAGCGCGCTAACTGGGAACATTCGCGCGTTAGCGCTGCTTCAATAAGGAGTCATTTGCCAAGATTTACCTGTCAAGTTCTCTGCCGATAATTGCCACTCGAACGACTCTTGGGTTAGAAGGTACTGAAAGATGCAATAAGCGATGATAGAATTTTATGACATATTATCAACGAACCTTAGTGAAATCAGTTAGGTGGTCCACATCCGCCACGGCGAAATTCGCTTTATTGTTGAGTTGTGCCCCAACATCTCCCACGACGTCCACTCCATACAGGTCAAGGTTGCCCAGAGGTGAGCCATTCCATGAAACAGTAAGACCATTCGGGAAAGATATCACCGCGTCGAACGGGCCCGCATTGGTAATGGAGCCAGTGAGTAGCGTAGCTGAATATCATATTAGCCATAACATACACATACAAAGAAAGAATTGGACTTACTAAATTGGTTGAGTTCAGGATCGGATATGAGAACAGTATCAACACTGTACTAAAATCAGTGCTCAATTCAAAAATAAACAGGGTGTTGCATACGCAATGACCGCTTCATCAACAATCTTCTGGACGATCGGCTGGGCCAGGACAGGCAGGAGGTAGTTCAAAGATGAATCCGTGGTGATGGGCACGCTCAATTGAGTGTAGTTAAGCGTTGTCTGATATTCACCAATGGTAACTTCTGCGGTAAGTTCGACATCGGAACGGAGTTGCTTGAAGGCTGTGTCGATAAAGGTTGGGAGATCAAACCCTCTGCGAAATAGTCAGAAAACACCGTTTGAGCTTGGCTGATGTATGCGCACGTATAAATGTTACGCTTGCTTAAGTCTCTCGGCTCCGCTTCACGTTTGCTGGGCGGCGCGTCGGCGTTGGTTGAGGCGACATACTGATAGCCACCTAGTTGGACTATCCCGTCTAGTTGCGCAGTAGACTCCCCAGCTTCGACAGCCAGCACACGAGTAAGAGTGAACAGTGCGGCAGGGTCGAAGTTGAGGTTCAGGTCTAGGGTTGGCGATGTCGTAGTCGATTTGCCAACAGATGTGAAGTTGGTACTCGTGGCGATAGTTCCGAGGGCGATACCGTGTGATGTCACACTTGAGGTGATCTTCGTAATGTCGAGACCCGCAGTAAAGGGGTTGACAAGATTCACGGTCACCTGACTTATGTTATTGGTGACACCTGTGGTAGGAAGTACTGCAAAAAGGTTAGCTTTGTATGCGGCGAGCATACACTTAGGGCCTGTGCTTACCAATCAACGCAGCGGATTCAAGAAGGGAAGCATTGAGACCAGGTAGAACCACACTGATGTTGAGTGACTCGAATGCTTGCAACAGAGACGCGATATCCGTGCTTTGACTATAGCCCACAATTGCGAGGTCGACATCCGTCCCACCCACAAATTGGTCTAAAGTTTGCTGGCCGAAAGGAGAGTTATTGGGAGAGAAAGATCCCACTGCGGTGACCGTGTTGTTTCCAAGTTCAAGGGTCAAGTTCGGCAGGAGTGCCGTACCGATGACCGCTGTCTCGCGGAACAGCTGCAAAGTCAGATCACCGGTGGCCAACTCGAGACTCGAAGGATTGTATATATTAGTACCGATGCTGAGTGTGATGGCATCTGGAGTTCCACCAGTCACGTCCACGCTTTCGATGACTGTCAGCCCCTTTAGCCCCTTCAATCCGAACAGACTGGTGGTCACATTGACCTTGATGGGATTGAGAGTGATCACTCCGATGCTCGTGTTGGCGACAGCCGCAGAGTTGCCGACAAGCTGGAACGAAGTTGCCAAACTGTCCGTCAGATTGGTAGTGAATGTCGAGAAGGCGGAGTGCATCTCCGATGGAATTGTCAAGGCCGAGTTCGCAATCGTAATGCTGATGTTTCCCGTGGTATATGTCGAATTCACTACGTCGATGGTCGATTGTGAAGCTCCGATGGGAGTGGCGAGCCCAGCAACCGCCGAGCCATTCGTGGTGATATTGAAGTCATTCTGGATCTGCTCGATAGCGAGATTGAAACCGAAAGGCAACACCAACGATGCATGAACAGAGTTACTGGCAGCTCCGGGAGACCATTCTGTCCCTTCGGTGAATGACAAACCAAGTTCATTGATGTCGATTGTTTGGATGGGGTTCAACGGTGCCTGGGGTTTGAAGGGCACGTCGAGGACAAGGCTCTGCAACGCCTGCGAAAGCCAGGAGATCTGCACGCCGTCGGCTTGTGTAGTTGAGAGACCAGTGGCGATCACAGGCGAGTTATCGCCGTTGATGTAGTTGGTAAAGAGCTGCGAGATTTGCGAGAGATTTTGAGCACCAAATTGAGGGATCAAAACGCCTGCGAGTGTAATGCTGTTATTCCCGGGTACCTGTTCAACCAGGTCATCAGCAATAGCGATAGAAACAAATTTGTGAAGGCAGCTATCTCACTATCTGCGTGTTCGTTCCTGTTCCCTGCCCCAAGTAGACGCCGTTGTATGTCAGGCCAAAGTTAACCGTGCCAAGATTCAAGGCGAAAGCGCTAAAGCAAAGTTTAACGAGATACATCACAAAATAACTCAACAACACACCTTGGATTGTGCAGCATCGTGGTGGCAGAGAAATTGATACCACCATCCGGGCTGTCGCTCGGCAGTTCCAGGCTTTGCAACTCAACATTACCATTAAAATTGTTGATCGCTATCATGCCGATATTTGGTAAATGAATACAAAGAGGAAAATAGATGGTGACAAACCAGGTAGTGTGAGATCCTTGTTGAAATGTATACCATAGTCCACGGGAAATTTGATTGCCTGCACTCTGAGATTGTCACTCTTGAGATTCCACGTAAAGTTCTCGGCCGTGATGAGGTGAGCGGAGAAGCGACCGAAGGCCTCCTGATCAATGATGGTGAACTGCGTCGTTTGGTTGACATAAGCACGCTTATGGTGCGCAGAAAGTTGTGTCAACGTCATAAACCCTAGCGGCGTGCCGGTAGTGGTATTTTCTTTCCATGTGACGGCGATTTTCTCAGTGAACGCGATTGTGGCCGCGAAGATACCGGTGTGAGTAACCTGTAAGTTTTATTGAGTCGGTTTCACTACCAATAATATGCAATAAACACTCACGACTCCTTGCAAGGCGAGAGTAAAACTACAAAACAAAACTATCAGCATCATGTCGAACCGCTGGAAAGATTTCACCCACGTTCCGTTCTGTGGGTTGGTGATTTGGGCGACATCGATATTGAGAGCAGAGCGATCCACTACCAGTTGCGCAATCGCTTTAACCACAGGATATAATGTAATGAATAGCAACGCAAGGCCCAGGGCACCCAGGACGCCGCTCGTCAAAAGAAACCATTTCCGCAAGTAAAACGGCGGCTTGTAGACCTGTGGTTGATTCGCAGCTCCGACAGCACCGCCTGCCGCTGGCGCTGCTGGCGCCGCTCCATCGTCAAAGCTTTCGGCTTCGTGGTCGTCCAGATTAGCATCGGATGCTGCACCGGCTTCGGAGAATCGCGACGAGAAAGCAGGACGAGCTGCATTCGCTAAATTGATACCCAAACGATTGATATTGAATGGTTTGCTACGATGATAGGGGCAAAATGATACTCACGGGCTAATGAGGTGGTCGACCCGTAGTTGATGGACCTTCCATATTGGCCATCATAAGCTCTGCTGGCCCCCCAACTAGTCTCTTCCATCGTATTTCTTTGCAGAGAAAGTGTTCAGATATATCTGGGGTGGTTACGGGGTTCGCGTAAAGTGGTGGCGGAATGGAGCGCGGAGTTGGGTGCTGAGTGAAAGGACGCGTTCAAAGGAACGCTGAAACTATAGAAAGACAGTAGTGCACCCAGACAAACGGCTCCAGACGAAGAGAGAAATCCGAAAGAGTGAGAAGTGGAGAAAACGAAGCGAACTCTATAGCATATGGTGTAAGTTGCCATTCTTCGTTGAGTATGATCTCGGGTGACAACAGATCCCGGACTTGATGAAAATCATCACAAGACACCCCAAACCAGTATATGGACCTGTGTGACCCCTTGCCGGGTGCAGACTTAGACAGACGGGCATCAATCGCGAATCTTCCGCTGTCGAGAACGAAGAGGACGGAATCCCAAGTGCACGACGAGACGAGGAGCTTGAAAGAATCAAAAGACAAGTTAGGCTAAATATGTAGCTAAGACCGCAAATGGCAATCCTGTCACGAGTCGGCCGCATTGCACATAGGCGCGCAATGCTTACCTCAGGCTTACCTTGCTGTGTTCAACATATCAGCAACGCATGTGAAGCATGCCAAAATACCACGTTGTATCCTGATAAAATGTAACTTCAAGACCTGAGACAAAAGGTTCGGACATGCCAGTAACGAGAGGTAACGAGGCTCGGAAGCGCCGGATGCAGAGTTCGTCGCAACAAAATGCAGTCGAGAACCTGACAACGATCACGTTACCCCGCTTTGTGCGTTTCGGTGCATACGTCATGTGGGGGACAGTATTTAGGAATTGACGGGACGCCATAGGACACCATTAATATTCTGCTTGTATCACATGCGTCACAAGCTGAGTTGCAATCGCATCAGGTTCGTGCGTTTTTGGAGGTTCACTTCCCTGCATAAAGAGAGGAGGCGCCGGCGAGGCAAATCGCAGATGAAACGCGCAACGACGTATCTTTACGAAGAGTCTTTTTGGCTGGTATCCGCAAGTAGAACTTTCCTCCAAATTAGGATCCCAACTTTGGGGCTTCGAACCAAGGCTTGGGCTCATAAATAATGCCAGACAAAGCGGTCATCCGGGTCATCATCAGGAACAGAGATGTTATTATACTCCAGGCACCTCACCTGAACCCCGTTGAACCGGAGGTCCAACGCCACTAGACTCGGACCCGCCACCTTATCGCACCGGCTATACCGGATCGCACCCCCGTCCATCAACGAATGCCACTGCGTCACCGATCACGCGCACGCGAGGTCTGGTAATGTATGCGCGTAAGATTCAGATTCTACGGAAAGCGAGATAGAAGTAAGAGAGATTAATGTCTCCCGCAGTTGGGCAAATGAACAAAATATGGTAATAAGAACATCCGAAGTAGAAATCAAAGCAAAAAGATCACTGATCCTGAGAGAGGCGGACAAGAGGCGGAGAGAGAGTGGAAACAGAGGAAAGACAATGGAAACAGACAATGCATATAGAGACACGGGGGATGGGGATATAACGCACATATGCATGCAGCTAGGGGTGATACAGACAGAAGAGACAATGGAGACAGTGTGCGATGCGAGGATGATGAGGACAAGTAGGTGGAGATAAACGGCGGGTATGTGTAGATGCGAAGCAAGCTCTAAGCTGCCATGCTCGCAGCGGCCGGATCGTTTCTGTGCCGTCCGGCCTTGCCAATGTCCTGTTTGCTCTCCCCGGCACTGGAGGTCGAGTCTTCGCTCTTCGACTTGCCGTTCGGCGCTTTGCCCACAACAGATGCCGAGGCCTCCGACGCACTGCTGTCTCTCCGCAACAGGCTGCCACGTGCAGACCTGGTCGACCGACGTTCCGGCTTCTTCTCCTCGGGCGCGTCGATGACGGGCTCTGGCGAGGGCGGGGCCATGATGGTCTCGGGGGGTGATGCCGCTTCAGACTCGGGATGGTCAGCGGGCCCGCCACGCGGATTGCGCGTCTTTTTGGCGGGATATGTGGCATCTTCGTCTGCCTCTTTCCGTTTGCGCTTGACGCCAGCGCCGGGGCGGGCGCCTCCCTTCTTCTTGGGGCTGGCCTTGTCTCTGGCCTCGGCGGGCAGCGCAGCCGCGATGGCCGGAGAGGGCGATGCGTCTTCCTCGTCTGCTTCGCGCAGTTTGGCAGGGGGGCGGCGAGCGCGTACGGAGGATCGACGAGAGTCGTGGACGGGAAGGGGGGGAAGGCCGAGTGAGGTGGGATCGAGTTCTGGGAGGGAGAGGGCAAGGCGGCCCAAGGGGTGGTAGAGGGGAAGAGGGGGGCCCATTGTATACCTCGGCCTTTCTGAAATCTGCTTCTTCTGCTCTTTCTCATCGTCGGCGTGTTTCGTTTTCCTCTTCTTTTCCTGCTGTGTGGCGGACCCAGAGTCCGAGGATGAGGACGTCGACGAACTGGCCGTCGTGGTCACGGCACGCGTGAATGAGCGCGCGGGCCCCTCAATACGCAAGGTGGCTGGGGTATAGTGGCTGGAGGGGGATTGGTATGTGATCTTGGGTTTTCTGCGTATTGCAGATGTGGACGTGGATGACAAGTTGATGCGATGGTGCATGGGGTGGGGAGCACCAGCGACTGTAGCTGAGGCCATTCTGCTAAGGTTGGTAGATTGCAGGAGGGTGATTCTAGTGGTATGAAATTAGACGCTGTGCACTGGGTGGTGATGAGATAGTCCACGTACTGCTCGACGTTTTGTCGGAGAAAATCGCGGAAAAGAAGGGTGTGGTATGTTCAAGCAGAGATGCTCTGTGTGCTCGGCTGCTTGATGGGTGCGACGCTATTCTTTGGAAAAGAAAAGGAGTTGTTGGATGCGAGGAGTGGGAGGCAGCACCTCGATGTTGATTGGGGCAGAGTGTGAAGTGGAAAGGGCGCGGACGCAACTCAAAGCATGTGTACACCCACCACCTGGGACGTCTAATTACAAGCAAAAGTGCCGAGGGTCTGCTCAAAGCCGGGCCCGCGGATGAATTCAGGCTGATCGCTGCTAGTATTGCTCAAGTTTATTGCTATTTCTACTACAATGGTATAATATACATTTTTTTTCGAGTCCGCGAAAGCCCTGCGTTACAATGCACAAGAAGAGAATCGACTCAAGTCGGGGTTGTGAGGAGGACTGTATCGTGACAGCACTGCTTTAAAAGATCCGTCAACGGGCGATCAGCCCGGGGGAGTGGAGATCTGGATTCAAACAAGTCTAAGAGGCTGTTCTCCTCCTCGACCCAGTCTCGGTTGATGCTGACTGGCCAGCGCCCCGGTTGTATCCCCGGCTTCTCCTCGACGGCTGCCCCTCTTGGGCAGGTGCTGGCTCGCTCTCAGTGCCAGATGCACGCTTCTTGGTGGCTCTCGTCCCAGCAGATCCTCGGTGTTTGCTAGATCCTCGCGTGCTGCCTGACGCGCCACCTCTGCTGGAAAAGAATTCATGACGTTCTCCCTTTTCTTTGGTACCGTTCGAGGAGCTGTGTGTCCTTCGGCGTGGAACAGCGTGAGTGCGCGCGTTGGTTGCATTCTCTGATGGAGCGCGTCTCCGACCACCAACATGATCTATCCCGTTCGACCAAACCTGCTCCGCACCTTCCGCGACAACGGGCAGAGCGGCGGATTGCGCCTCGTCATGATTGGACGGGATGAGAGGAGAATATCTGGACACGGGTGAAGCAGAGTGGGTGCTGTCTGTCGGTGTTGGCAGCTGCATATTCTCGCCAGACTGAGAACTTGTGGAGACGGACAATGTTCGCATTCTCCTGTGATTTTCTCTCGAGCGCCCATGCTTGTCTTTCTCGGCCGAGGAGGCTTGCTCCTTGTCTATCTCCGCAGATCGCTCAGCGGCAAAGGCCGCAGCTGTATCGCCGGTCCAAGCCTGGCCTGCCCTCTCGGGGCGGGCGGTTCCATTCTGTTCGGCATCAACCTCAGATGTGTATCTCATGACTGCATTCAGAAGATTTTCTGAAATCTTCGGAGGTTGATATGCGACTGCAACAGTAGTAGCACTTTTGCTTGCGGCCGATGGTCCGCGCGTCATGTTCCATGTGCCACGCCCAGATTTGCCGAACCACTCTGAAACCGCAAGTCAGAATATCCCTTGAAAATTTCAATAGCTTGCAAACGCATACCAAGTTTCTGCAGTTTGGGACATTTTCTAACAAATCGCTTGACGTCTCGCATCAGAGGCATGGAAGGATCATTTGCGGAAATAGAGGCCTGCGATGGTGGGTGCTCGCTATTGTGGAACTGGGGTAAATGCAGATCTCTGTTCATCTCCGGAGTTCCACAAGGCGTTGGTATTGAAGATGGGCAGAGTGGGACCAGAGGCATAGGAGGTGTTCCTGGGGCATGAGCAGGATTTATGGAGAACGATAGTGTTCGGAGGTTTACAAGTGTGGCAAAATTAGATGCAAGACCTAAAAATTTCGCGCAGGGTGCATCCACGCAGATCTTGATAGTCTGTAAATCGACTATTAGAAATGACTTCATTTTGAATTGTAGAGCATACGACCATGAGCTCAGTACAGCACTCCAACACAGATTTGATGTCGGAGAGACCCCAGGCCCACCAATCGCATTCGAGCGACGTGAGCGATGTGGCTTGGCGGAGCTGTGCGACGATGTCCTCTGGTACAGGTTTGAGGCAAGTGATATCATCCGCCGCTGAAGGGTAGGATACAGTTTCGCCGGAGATACGGGGTGAAGGCTCCTTTCTGACAATGGCAAAAGTCTGCAGCGAGGAGAACGGAATCGCAGCTATAGACTCCAAATGGTCCACGGTCCATGAATGATGAGGCCCCGACTCGTTAATTGCGATTCGAAATGTTCTCATTCCAGCAGGATAGCAAGTTGGCTTAGACCATAGTGAGCGAGTAAGGCGCCCTGCTATAGTTTAGTACTGCTTCCGTCAACGAAGCATATACGCTGACCTTGCACTTCGTCAAGCACGATATGTTCCAGACCTTCGCACCCTTCGGTAATGCTTGCAACTCCTTTATCACTCAGCTTGGTACCACGAGTGCCTAACGAAATGGAACGTAGCCTACGACCAGCTTTGACAATATTTTCGCATAACGCATCGTCCAGCCAGACAATATCAATGCTGATGTCGTCGAGCAAGGAGTCCTCTCCTATATCAGATAGGAGGGCAGATAGTGATCGCGCACCAGATTGGGAAAGGTGAGATATATGCAGGGACGTAAGCGGAAGACTGGAAAGTAGCGGCAGAGACGGCGCGTCCCATTTAGGGTGGCAAGCATGCATAGAGCCAGAGTCTCTCCAGGTAATATTTTCGATATGATGGAAGTGGGTTAAGCGGGTGTTAAAAGTAGAGACCGTCTGAGATTCTGTCAGGGTTGGACCGTTAATCCGGGAGTAGATTGCGCACCTCACAAAGCCCATCTGGTGGCGGAGCAGTGCTGCTCCAATATAATTCCTCGATATTCGGGCAACTACCAAGAATAGATGAGATCGTCTCAGAGTCCAACGGTTTTGTAGAAAGGGGGTTTAAGGGTTGCTCGACTGTCAGCGTCTTGACTGGCTGCCCATAGCGTTGTGGATGTTCTAAGATTGAACGCGGTCCGGTGGCATTCTTGTCATCGGGAATTATCACTGCTCCGAATAGGACGCGTAGCGTCGAAGAATTTATCCGCTTCCCTAAGGACGCTAAAAAGTGAGCAGGAGACGCGTGGATTAAAGCCCGAGACACGATTTCTGCAAGTACAGATACACAAGTGTTTTCAACCGAGAGCAATCCGATCGTACTCACCGTCTAACACAGTATCAGGGAGCGTGTCCAACGGGCTTGTAATCAATAAAATCTGCTCTTCGCCCATGCTTATTAGCTTAAAGGGCGGCTACCGATCCTGCGATAAGTTGACGCGTCGAGCTTGAGAACGCCGCCAGCCTATTCGCTTTACTCCTCAACTGGCTTTGCGGCAAGAGCTGGTACTGCTGGTTAATCACCAGTGAGTCGAGAGATGGATAGGAAATGGAGAGCTGAGGAGAGTTGTAACGGGAGGGATCCAAGCTTCATGAGCCACAATTGCGGCGCCAAGGTCGAAGCCGATGATCAAGTCCGAGAACTTCATGTGACCTCCGAGTCGGCTTACGTATTTATAGCAGTGAACCAGTGGCAACCAGTGGCAGCACTGTCCGTTACGCTCACCAATGACTACAGACGAGAATTCAAAAAAGCAGCTGCAAAAGGACCTAGCTATCACGCCAAAAACAGCGTCTCTACTTCTGCGCTTGGATTACCACAAATACAGAGACCTTCATGTCTCCTCGCCGAACATCATTGCAGCACAGCTGAAGGACTTGCCCGATGTAACAGCAGCTCAGGCTAAGACGTATCTTCGAGGTCTCCGCCGTATGGTTTGGCTCGGCACTCAGCAGGAACCCCAAGTGCAGGCGAAGCTATATCCAGACTGGACTCAGAAAGCCCTCACACAAAGGGGGTTATGGAAAGCAGGTTATGATGACATGACTGGCGATGAAGTTGAGGCTCACATTCAAGCTATCAGCGGAAAGCATTCGTTCAGCCCTTCCCTTTCTCCCCCACCCTCTCATTCCCCTCACGATTAAAACTCGATACCTTTGCACCCAACCTGGTTACCGAAGCGCAGATGTGCCAACTTCAATGTGACCTCCGTATGCACGATATGTGACCCCGTGTGCAAGAACTTGCGAACCTGGAGAAAAAGTCGCCGAGAAAGGATATGGCAATTGAACGTAGCTTCACAATACACGTACAAGGCGCGACTGCTACCCAAATACATCACCAGGCATTTACCGTTACGGAGTTCATTCCGTTAAGCTCAACGCAAGCCACCTAACAGCGGCATCTTGGTCGCTCTGCCAAACCTTTCGGAGGTTGGCGAGGTCGCGAGAGGCAGTCCCTGAGGACTTGATGTTGTATTTTTGCGCCCGAATGAGCGTTGCGGCAGTGTCAAAGCAAAGTGCACGCAGCCATCCGGGTGCTGTAGGGCATATTGGGGCTTGCGTGATTGCGAGGCAGACTGGGACGGTGTCTTGCACCCGGGCCAAGCTCAAATAAGGCGAAAAAGCGTGAGGGTACTGGATGTGACGCCATCCCCCATTTGCGACGAGTTCGGCTAAAGAGACGAGCTGACGGCCCCGTGCTTGGATCCAGTCTGAGTCGTGGCTTTCGGTGTTCGTTCCATCACGTAGGACAAGGAGCTGAAATTTCACTAGAGTAAGATACCAATAAATGAGACTATGATGCTGGACATACCCTCAAAATGATGACCAGTGACCAATGACTTGCACCTCCGTTCAGAGTTGAGGCTGAATCTCGTTTCTCAGCGCTCTCCAGCTCTGACAGGAACCGTGAGAGAAGATCAATAACATTGCGATGGAGTGACTGCGCGCTGACAGGCGCTAAAGTTTGATCTATGAAGCGTCTGAAGGACGAATATGGGGTAACAACTTGAAGGTTGGTATGGACCTGGGCGTTCTCCGGCCGCAATAGTGTCACGCCAATACGCTGGAGGGACCTGGAGCAGCTGTTGACCAAAGTTGATGGAGAGTTGGGCTTGACCATGAGCGAATGGATAGAAGAGCGCGCTCCCACCCCCGCCGCCTCGCCGTCGGACACGGCAAAATCTGTTAGAAGCTTGACATTCTTGCCATATGTTTCGCGCTCCCACCCAGGCTTGTGATTCTTCTCCATGAGATCGAGTAGTTTCTGGCAAGTTGGTCGCAACAAAAATCCAAGCACGTCTCGCTCCAAGATATCCAGCAAGGATGTGTCCTCTGGAAGGTAGTTGGCGAATGTCTGGAACGACGTAGCGACGGGCATGCCACTTCCGCATATTGCCCATGCAGACTCCTCAAGATCTTGCGAGCCACCTTCCCTAGCGATCGCTGTACGGAGCCACTTTGTTCTAGCGCGAACGTGCCCCGTGATAACGGGATAAACGACTTTTTCTGCCCACGCGCGCTTGAGTGACGAAGGAATACTATGCGCTGAGTTAGAGAGCAGTGATGACGCGATGTGACGTTCTTCCTCGATATCAGGCATTGGACGTGTTCCAGCTCGGGCAGCATTCCACTGTTCGTCCGTTAAGGCGATGTCCTCGCTGAGCCGTTGAGCCGTGTCGACGAAGGGTGAGAGTATTTCCCACATTCCAGATGTGTCGCGCGCGTCTCCATTGATTATGAATAAATCTTGAACGACGGTGGTCAGGACATCTACTATGAATGATCTGATTGCTGGGGGTGTCTCAAGGAGGCCTTCTGCAGCGCACTTTTCAATGAATTGCGTGTCGATAGATCCTTGTAGTGAAGCTGTCTGCAATAGCTGCAGAACCATCTTGTGGGTAGACATTTTCAGCAAGGGCTTTTCTTCTTCCGTTGCTTGGACCGTTGTGCCATTCTTGTTTTGGCGCCGTTCTCTTTGCCTGGCCTGCTGTTGACGATGTTGCTCCTGCGTGTATGTTATCATCCGGCTGAGAAGATCTCGGGCTGCCTGCGGTTGGCAGTGGCAGAGCGTGCTTGGTGTTATGGCCTGCCTATGCCAGCTGGACGCGTCGACGTCCTCGAAGACTTTAAAGGCTTGCTCGCTAGCTAAGCGAGGAATGCCCAAGCGCCGCAAATATCCGAAGATGCTCATGATCATGGCGTCATTTGTAGGATTTTTCGGGGCAGAGAAGGTCGCATGAGCGAGAAGGTCGACTTCCGAAACAGGCAATGTTGGCAATAGATTATTCAACACACCGACACAGAGAAACGGAGAGTCCTTCAATGAGCCAGTCTTGAGTTGTTCCAAAAATGACTCGTCCACGCGGACGTTCCGAACAGCATATGCGACCGGGCCTGATACACTCGAGCCTGGCAAGGCTATGTCACGTGGCACCTCTAAGACAGTCAAGATCCACGCAATTGCGAGGATAGTGAGTTTGTTGGCGGCATTGCGTGAAAGATGGCGTAGGGATATAGAGTAGCGACCATAGCTAGAGAATGGAAGTGTGAGTGCGTCTAATGCCGTGGCTTTCCAGGTTTCGTCCAAGATCAAGTACGAGTAATCTGGAATCCTGGGCAGATTTGGAGGCAGTTGGGATTGTGGTTTGAAGTCCACGTGCCCAGAGGGGTTGCTGATAGGGTACTCTGGAAGCCACGACAATACCAATTGGGTAAGTTTAGGTCGAGTCCAAAGGGCCTTTTTCACGATGGCGGAGTTAAGAAGGGCGGCTCTGAGATCAGGACGACTCTCGTTTGGACCGTATAGGTTCCAAAGCTGAATGATCTTGTCATCGACGTCATCTCGAGTCAGTGAATATGAGATGTAGATATCCAAAGCAGGCGAAAATTGACTTGGGTACCAGGTTAATGGGTCACTGGTGTCGCTTAACTTTGCAGTGGGGACTTCCAGCACGATAGACTCGACGTATTGGACCAATGACTTTGGCAGGGTGACCTTTCGGCAAATTTCGTCGCTATGTAACCCTGTAACGCTCATGTTGAAAGGCAGGACATTCCTCACAGCCGAGGTGCCGTCCAGCGCCAGTCGTTTGGAATCTGCCATTGCGTTCCCGATGACCAACTTTTGTCGGGCAGCTCTGTACAGCTCCTCTTTTTCAGCAGCGAGACGTTCTACGAGGGGCAGAAACGCTGCAAGTATGCGGTGGTGGATCGATACAGAGGTGTATGGGCTGCTAGCGTATATGTCAAAACCGAGGATGGTTGGATTCTCTTCAACTTTGAAACGCTCCAACTTCATCCAAGATTCCACCAAAGGCGTGAACAGTGTTTCTCTGAGAGCATCGAGATCGTCTATAAGTGTAGGAAAGACGCTTTCCGTGAAGGCTGCATGAAGAGGTACGAGTTAGCCTGGTCATGACTCTATGAATTCAGCAGGGGATTCTTACCTATCCGACAATTCATCATGTTGGTCAGCGCAAATTGTACCGAACTATAGTGGGATTTGATATTGTTGACATAACTCGGCTCGTTGACCCATATGCTCAGCATATGCAGGAGGGCATTGTGGACTTCGTTCGTCTTCGAGCACCACTCTTGCAACATCTCCTTGGTTAATTTGCCACGAGTACGATGCGATGCATAGAGACCAGTAGGCCCAGAATAGAGTGCCGATACCACGGAGTCAGTGTAACAGAACATGTTCAAGATGTTCGGTCCTGTCTCTGGATCCTTGGCATAACGTTTGACTGCCCACCAGAGAGTGTCTGCAAAAAGCGACGGGGAGCGCGATAGTATGGCAAGGTCGATCGCTTGCCGAACCAGAGTGAATCGATTGTCTCTACTTCGAATAGCCTGTTTTTTGAAGTCCTCTACGTCTCGCACGGTCGCCTCATCCGCTATCCCATATTCCGCGGCCAGACTGCCTAGGGGACTCCTTTGGGTTGCCGCCCAGATGACATGGAGAACAGGAATGGCACTGTCTGGTGTGTGATCAAACGAGCACATGTCGCCCATTCCATAGGCAGCGCGTTTCACTATGAAGTCTGCTTTTTTCGCAGCAGTTCCTATTTCCAGCAGGCTACGGCCATGCTCGGGTTGAAGGATTGCAAGCAGAGATGCTGAGAATTGCGGGTAAGAAGAGCGATCTTCGGGAGATGCTAGCAGGCTAGATCCGGTTTTAGTGGCATATATGATATTGATAAAGGGTAACCGGGCTGGCTTGGGCAAAAGGTGAAGAAGCTTAGAGAGTGCGTTGGTAGGATTGGAGAAAAGATTGCCGGAGTACTCCATGTTATGGAAGAGAGACGACAATACCGCTGTGGCATCGCCTTTCGTGGTCTCGTAACTGCTTTGAACTGTCCATTGCTCAGGATCATTGCCATATGAGCGACATGCAGCTTCCACCACCAATTGAATACTCTCCAGCGACCACTTTGTAACTGCATCGGCATCGACGAGGCGATTTAGAATGTTGCAAAAATCAAGGGCCGTTTGAATTTGCTTTTCTTTTGGCGTGCGTTTGCGAAGAATGTACCCCATGAACGGCAAGAGCGTGTTCACTCTGGAATGGCGAGTTACGCCAAAAACGTCAGGTGCATTTTTGTCAAGGAGCACCTGGGCGACAAATAGCTCCAGAAATTGCTTGAAGAACGCCCCGTCTTTGGTTTCCCGTAGTACCGCAGACAGTATTTTGGAGTTGGTACTGGTCCTATTGGTCGACTCGTCCGTGGAAACTGTCCGAGCAGGATCCACCCTGTGAAGCAACAACTGTTGCGCCACTTCTGGCCGCCTTTCTGCCACTCTCTGCCACGTGCTTTTATCAAACCAGAATGTGCAACGATTAAGAATCTCTAACAACACTGGAGATGACGCAGCAGTGACAAGATTGATAATGCTTGACCGAGCATATCGTGAAAGAGGAGTGGGAGAATTTGGCGTCAAAAAAGGGAAAATAGCAGCAAGGAGGTTGTCCGCTGTGGCAGAATGCGCTGGGGTCAACAGAGGGACCGAACCAAAGACTTTGAATAAACGCATCGCCGCATATCGGGGCAAATGATCGTTGATCAACTCGACCAGGGCTGCGTCCGATATGACTTGTGCTGTCCGTGTAGGATCTTTGCGCCATGCTTTACCGAGCAGCTCGATCGCGGTGACGACAATGGGTGGATACTGGGGATTTTTTAGGATATCCAGTGACCATGCGAGGGATTTGGATGTGTGAAGCATCAACGCATAATCTTTTGGGATGATCTCGGACGCTGCCAACTTCATGTCGAGCTCATCACGAAAGCTCCTAAAATCTTGCTTCCAGGATAGCAGCGCCGCTGCTACAAGCCTTTCGTTTCTCTCCTTGGATGCCAATCGATCAACTTCGATTAAGAGTTGTGTCAAAGATATTGTGGACATATCTGAATGATTGGAATGAGCGCGAGATATGCGCGGGCAACGTGGAATCATGCGCACCTACGCCTGCCAGGAATTGTCGGGTTGGGTAGGCAGAGGAATGCGAACAAGAACTTACGCCATAGGCGATACATCTTTCATTATCATGATTCCTTAAAATGGACTTGTTCAGCGGGCCCAGGCGCATGACTCGAGCATGACTTTAGCGTAGCAGTATGACGTCGACGTATTGAAGAAAGCAGCAAGTTTGGCAAGTCAACCCATTGCTGGAGTTTTCAATAGTGCCAAAGGGATGGCTTAGAGTTAAGCCTTCAGTAAGAAAAGTTTAGCGGAACTGTGAAAGACAAGGGTCGATTATTCAAGGGCTTCCAAGGGGTGGCGGCCCAAAGGAGTATGGACTGGCAGGGAGCAACAGCAAGCGAAAAAATCCCAGGGACGAGCTTTGTTTATCTCTGTAATCACTGTTATACTATTGACCTATTATGTGCAGCTATACAATGGCACAAACAGAAAGAATCCTAAATGCAAGAGAAAGCGTGCTGAATGTGTAAGAGAAAGGTATCGAGATGCAAGCCTCGAGACGACCGTACTAATCCGAGAAGGAACGTCCATAAGCGTTTCGCTAAGTACTATGAAATTATGAGGAGTCGTGATATAAAGACAGTAGCTATGGCAATATAGCCCAAGAGTCCAGGGAGGCCCGATGGGGCTACATGAACACGATGCAACACCGAAACGCGAAACAACAAAACAAAACTCTAGAAAGCTTTGCCAGGATCCAGAGGTCCAAGAGGGCCATAGTCTTCGTTCGATGGGCGGGATCTACCTCCACTTCTCTTCTTCATATGTGTCTTTCCACCGCCAACAGCAGTGCTAATCCCGCCCGGGGGTGTGAGGGAGGTGTTGGGAGTTATAGGTGATAAGGGGTGGGACGACGGCGAAAGATCACCTCCTGGGGACGTTGCACGTTCTAATGGTGTGTATCCATTCCCGCGGAGACCGGTAGAATCGGAAAGCTGATACCGAGGAGCAAATGTGCCGCCCACGGGAGTGCGAACATTCTGATAATTTGGCTCAAGGCTCTTGCGGTCGTCGAAACCAGCCTCCAACATTGCTTCTAGATCCGAGGTGGCCAGGGTCTCCGCACTCCTTAATGCCTCATTTGCAAGATGCAAGCCAGTCGGAGGTGGCGGATATGCGGTGTTATTCTCGTTATAGCCACCAATCTGCGGGCCCCAATGATCATCTTCAGAAGAATTGACAGAGATATTGTCTGAGCCGTAATCGCTAGCGGCGTCGGCGCGCAGGTTGGTGTCCCCGTAATATCCTGAGGGATGAGCACGATCCATCTCACGACGCCTGCGCTCCTCACGCTTGAGTTTACGCAGTCGCGATCGCTCCCAATCTTCCCAGCGGCGCAACGGTACAGCTGCTCTGTCAGAAGCGGGACCTCCTGCTCCATGTCCAGCGTCTTTCCCTTCACCTTCGACTTTTCTATAGGGAGCGCAGAATCAGTACATTGCTCGCCTTGAAGAAAGTGCAACTGACCTTGTTTCGCCCCATGAGAAGTCGTCAAAATGCCAGAATGCATATAGAGGAAGGATGAAGTTCCAAACGGGAAGAGCCAAAAGATAGATCAACATCCAGAATACATACACAACTTTCCGGGTGGTAAGGAGAATTAGGACGGCAGGTAAACCGAGTACAGCTCCTAACATCATCACCGGAATCGCCTGCTCGAAGGTCTTCGGAGGGTCCAAGGCCATGCTCACAATGAGCATGTATGTGAGTGAGATGGCAATGGGCAAGACGACCGTGCCCAAGAGGTCCATAAAGACGACGAACTGCATGCTGAAGCAGAAGGTCCCGCACAAGTTGCGCACGAGCACGAGCTCCATGAGATTGTGAATAGTGGAGTTGATCCATCGGCGCCGTTGGGAAAGCAGGATAGAGAAGGTGTCGGGGACAATGGTACGGCACCGCGCTTGAGGTAAGAACATCATTTTGCGGTTCGGGAATGTCCTCAGTAAGCAAGTGGTTAGGAATCGATCCTCTCCAAGAAGCAGAAGATTCTTCTGGTGGAGAGTGGTGACCTCGCATTGGCTGTATTCCTTGACAATCTCGGGTTTAATGATGAGGGGCACCCAGTCATCTCCCGACGCCTTTCTTGCTTTCAAGCGGAACATCGAGAAACAGCCAGGCAAACACGAGACACCACCAAAGACGGACTCGAATGCCTTGGCGAGATGATGGGATATAAAGTATTCGAAGACTTGGATGGCAGTGACCCATGATTGTCGTTTGTTGGCTATACGGGTTTCGCCACAGCAGCCCATGATCATCTGGTCATGGTGCATGCAATTAACAAGGTATCGGAGCGAGTCGGGAAACACCTTAGTATCAGCGTCCACCTGCGCATATATAGTCAATATTGGGCACGGCCATAATAGGAAACACTCACCATCAGTACTACCTCAAAGAAATCAGGAGTGACTCCCATCAACACATGCAGTTTGCGAAACAAGTCAAAATCTAACGGTGTCATGCGGTCGTTGTATGTGACACGGGAGAAGAAATTCATGAGAATCAGTTGGCTGTCACGCTTGCCACGATTGCCAGGCTTCTTGTCGGTTGCTGCCTCCTTCTCTGTGCCGCATTTAACGATGATGACGGTCGGTGTACGACGGCCAGCAACGGCTATGGGATGAATTAGCATGAAATAAAACCGTAAATAGCCCTTTTGAAATACGCACTGTAGTGTCCTGCGTAAACCATTGCCCGGTTTTGACCTTTATCTCCAGAGCCTACCGCCTCATAGCTCATTGGCATAGGGTTACCAAATCGTGCATCAGCCTCAAGCAGAGAGACACAGATATCCGGCGTGCTGCTCTTCTCTCCAGCACCCGTGATCATACCATCGGCCACGATGAACAGCAGCTTCCGCTGATCCGAATAAGTCGTCAAAGATATGGAGTCCAACGTCGTCCTTAAAGACTCCTCTCCCTCCGAATAACAAGTCACGAGGCACACGGCAAAGAGCTCAGCGCCGATTTGGGCGAGGCTCATGATGGGAGCTGGGCTGTCTGCATTGAGAGTGGTGCTGGAGCTGGTCTGGAATGACTTGGCTGATTTGTTGGGTCGGGTGAGCTTCTTAGCACCTCCTGGGCCAGCCCATGGCGCAGTACCAGTCTTGTTGTCTATGGATATGTTGGCGCCCTCCGGCATGACAGCGGGGCTAATAGCGGAACGATTGAGATTGGATGGGGGACCTGTCAGCTTGCCAGACAGATACCAACTAAATATGCAGGCCATGGCAAATCGCGTTAATACAAGGCCTAAAATGACGATGAGGCCTGTGTAGAGGAACAATTGGGATACGAAGCACCCCGGGGTGACTTTGTCTATGTTTCCGGCATAGTAGCGTTGGACCAGGCAAGGCACAGCAGCCTGGATGTCGGCACGGTTGTAGAAAAGACGGGTGCCGTCTTTTCCGCTCTTGCTTGGCTGCGCAACGAGGAGGGTGCGTATCGCGTCGTCGACGCTGTCGGTGGGAATAGCAGAGGGGTGGAGTGACATGTAGGGCTGCATGTTGAGAACAGCACCATCGATGACAAGGTAGTTCGTGAGGTTGGCGACCTGACCCCAATCGTAGCCGACTAGCAGCTTCGTGTTGCTCAGGCCGAGGGTCGTCAAAGTAGTTGACGAATTCAGCGCCCCCAGCGGACAGGGTGTTGCAGTTGAGCAGGGCTCATCGACAGCCACGCGAAATTTGAGACCTGCACATGCGGGAAATTCGGCCGCGGTTCTCTGGAAATAAGTGGTAATATCCTGTCCCGGGTTCTGGTTGAGAGTGGTGAAGCTGACGCTGGCTGTGGACTTTGCGTCGGTACTATTGTATAGCACCCCGCGTATCCCGAGGGTCATGTCGAGTGATCCAGCACGAATGTACTTGGAGCCATTGGCGGCTTGATCTGCTGGGCATAGGAACTTCTGGAAGCCCACTGTGATGAACCCTATACAAGCGCAAAGGATCATAACAATGAAGCATAGTGCAACCTTCTCTCTCCATGCCTGCACCGTGCCCTTGCCTTTCAGCCCTCCTACTGACTTCAACACGAACGACGGGGCCCAAAATGTGACCATGAAAGAAAATATGCGCCAAGCATCGAGCCCGCTAGCTTCTTGTACAACACCTGCATTAGAGGGGGAAAGAGTCGTCGGCGGGTTGATAAGGGGAACAGCAGCAACACTGCGCTCTGGACGGGTGAGAGTCTTCGCTCGACGTACAGTAGCCGCTGCGGCTAATGGCGCTCTAGTTGTCGGGATGGGGACGTCGTTGGGGCCATAATTCGATCGGTACGGTTGCATTCTGCGATATAAAAAGAGGGGATGTGCACGCTGACTGAGGCAGACGTGCTCTTCGCGTTTTCCGAACCAAGCTGGAAGGAGGGGGTCGTAGGAGACGTGGACTAGGAAGACGCTAAGAAAAGAACGTGGGCGGGATGCTGACAGTGCTGTTGTCGAGGCCAAATTGTTGTTACAAAAGACTCCGCTCTATTTAGATCTCCTTCTCGTCGAACGTGGAACCTTGAAACATTCTTATGCTCTGACACAGCTGGGTCTTGTCCAAGGCTATATATCGTATCCTGAACAGCTGCTTGTAATGTCGCTCGTTGAAACTCTCCCATTCCCTCCACCGCATCGAATCATGGTTAGAGATGCGGTACCTCCTGAACCCCGCATTTCCTTTAACTTTGCAACCCCGCCCGACTTCAATCGCAGTCCCTCCATAGAGGAGCAATGGGCAGTACAATTATCACATATGGCATCGCAGCATCAAGCAAGCGAGTACAATCGCATGAAGTTTGGGCCACGAGGTGCGTTTCATGCATGACAGTCCTTGGCGGGCTTTTTCCTACCCACGGACAGCGCACAGCTGATGCTGATTGCAGGATGCCCGATGGTATATATCCCACTCTCAATACATCAGCCTTCCCAATATGCCTTTCAGAAAGCTAAGCAGGTAATATGTGCTGAAGGCCAGGCATGGTGGCCTTGTCAAGACAGCCTCCTCGAGAAAGTTGCTGAATCGTGTGTCCTACTGGGACCAAGCGGCACCGGCGAAGAACCCGACGTGGATGTCCAGGAGGAAATTTCTGCTGCTATCGATAGTCCACTTCCAAGCGTGGTCAGGACAGTTGCTCCGCCTCAACCCACGTACCATCCTCATGTCAAAACATCAGAGACACATCCGATCAAGTGAGTTTGTTCAGAGATCACTCTCAACGCTACCCTAATAATTTACAGTGTCTCTTCCATCATACCTTTTGAACTTCTTCCTATCATATCCGCTCACCTTACTGCACCTCCACAAGGTTCTCCAGTCATGTATGAATTGCCTTCGGTTTACACTCTCGACCGTATATGTGCCACCCCTCCAGTGCCATCTAGGCCTCCTTCAGCACCCATACCACCATCCCCTGACACTGTAAATTATTTTCCACATATGCGGTCGCGCGTCGTGGTCACGGATGCATTGCAAGCTGCCATCAATAGCAGTCTTGCAGCCTCAACAAACGCAACGCCCATTATAAACAAGGGTCTCTCGTGGACGGGAAATCCTCCGCCAACGCCACTCGAGAGAACTCATTCGTCGCCCATACCCTATTCAAATATGATTTCAGATGAATCAAAAATGGCGTTACCGTGAGTGAAGAATATACTATTTCCTTGCGTAAATATCTAAGTTTCACACAGAATATCAAATATATTGAAAAGGAAAATGTCAAAACCTACGATATCTTCACCTACCCCGATGTCTAAGACGTCTCTCACGTTAGGGAATCTTTTTCTATCATCTTGTCCTGGTAAAAAAGGTACCTTGCATCGACTCTTTGACCAATAACCTACTCATCACCTAATCAAGTCCGACTAAATGGACCTGTAAAAGGGCGCTCGACTGTCTGTCGAGATCTTGCCACTGACCTCAAGCGCATGCGTGAACTGGGCGTGCGGTGCATCATCTGTTGCCTCGACGACGACGAGCTAGAGTATCTCGGAGCCTCCTGGACACAGTATGCTCAGTCCACAAAAGATCTTGGAATCGACGTCCTCCGAATCCCCACCCCTGAGGGCTTCGCACCACTGACGCCCGGCCTCCTTGATGCGCACCTCTCCAAGATCATCAAAACCTACACGCTCCATGGCGTGCCTGTTCTCGTGCACTGTCGTGGCGGCGTCGGCCGCGCGGGGCTTGTCGCGTGCTGCTGGGCTCTCAAGCTTGGTCTGTGCGGATGGATCGAAACAGGCAGCTGCCCTGCGCCTGGGCTAGTCAGGAGGGATACGTTCCAGCTTGTGGAACGGATGATCACAACCATCAGACGCAGGAGAAGCGTGAAAGCCGTAGAGACTTACGAGCAGGTCAAGTTCCTTGTTGACTTTGTCGATTTCTTGCGAGATCAAGCTAAAGGGACGATTGATTCATCGGCGCCGTGACCTATTTCATATATTTTATACCCTGGCGTCAAGGCGGGATACCTTTGTTTTCTCCCACACTTCTTGCTATCATTTGGATATTGGATCCCCACCATACTCTCAACTCATATATCATACATTCTCGCGGAATACATATCATAGCCAGTGCATATGTTATCGGTAATATTATACCTGTATGGCCAAACATGAGCAACGGCAAAGGAGGCATATACTCTGCATGTACTTAAAGCACGCATTAACACATTAAATTTGTAACGTCGATAGAAAATGGCGAAAACTCGTATACATTATCAGAGATGCGCTGGGAACAACAACAAAAGGCATCCGCTACTAATCATAATATAATATGCACAACATGGATTGAACTCCAACAAATATCACAACGCCACTCCCCCAGCCCCGAAACCAGACGACGACAAATTCCCTCCGGCTGCGGCCATGAGCCTTTGTCTAAGTGCGCTACGTGTAGGCGAGTCAGGAGGTGCAGCCTGCGCTTGTGCATCATCCTGCGACGTGAGTGTAGGCGCCGCTGGCATCTGTAACGTCGGAGTTGACTTGACCTCAGGCTTGACAGAAGCCCCTGCCACCCCAAGCTCGTCTCCTTCAACAACCTCGATTGTCTCCGAAAGCACTGCAACGCGTGTCCATCGCCTATATCGGGTGTACTAGAAATTGAAGTTAAAGAGGCGCTCGTTCGCAGAGCTTCAGGGATAAGCTTACCTTACCCATCCCCCCCTTAGCGCTTGTACCCTCCCATTTGTTGTCCCCATAGATCCAACCGTCCGCATCTGTTACAATCTCATCTTCATCTCCGTCGTAGGGCTGTTCTGTTGAGTCTTTGTGTACTCCGCCGCTACTTGTAGATGCCTCTCTGGATTTGATAGCTTTGAGTACGACACCATCCTCCTTGTTGACGGCTGGCAACGGTCGTTCGACACGACTCGATCCCCCATTAGCGTCTTTCTTCACAATCAACATCCACTCTCCTTCGGCCCAGCTCCATTGTGCCGTGCGCTTCACTCTTTCATGCTTCTTTCCTTTCCCGTCGGTCACCGGAAGGTAGGAAACAGTCGGTTCAGGGAGAGTGAAGGTGCTCGGAGGCGAAACAGGCAAAAGTGCACTGCTGCACCACGGTTGCCGTTCAGCAGGCAAGAGTGCAGAGGTCCAATCAAGGCCCATCCACCATCGCTGATTCTCATAGATGGTGAAAAGGAAGCGTACGGAGTCGCCTGACTTCGTCTTTGTCCCACCTGCTGCCTGTGCTTGTAACTGGAGCTTGGCGGGGGCATCAGGAGTGGAGAGTGCTTGTCCTGTGAGTCTGGACAAAAGATGATAGGTCGCCCATCGGATGTGGGCACTGTTCCATGCTATCCGACGGGTCGTGTGCGCCCATGGAGCGCGCCAGGTGAGGACAACAGTGCCAACTATGCCCAACAGCACCCGCATGGGGATGAAGTGAGTGAGGATTATGTATGGTGTATAAACGATGGCCGATGTACGCAGGAGCGTCAGTAGGGTGGTCTTTGGGGCATGGGGAATAGAGGGTAACAGCGCGTTGATGGTATGTAGATCGGAGATGGCTCTTTGAAGGTTCTTTTCTGTTACGACAGGCGGAGCTGGCTGTCTATTAGACACCCATCTGAGTAGTAGTACAACAGATACCAGTATTATTGGCAGGAGGAACCTACGCACAAGACTTAATATTATAAACGCGGACGTCATCAGGAGAAACTCACTTCAATCCGGGATATGAGAGCAAACAAAATGCCCACCAAGCTCCCAAAGCTAGCCAGCTGTCATACCAGGACGATGAACGCCAGCTGGCTATCTCTAGTATGTGTCGTACCCAGGATATGCAGGGGGACAGAGCAACGAGCTCGGTCGTTATTGGCGCTGGGACTGAGTACGCAAAGTCGAGCAGCGTCGGAGCCGAGGGCTTGACTTTGGTAGGAGGTTGTTTAGAGGACATTGGGTGGGCTGGTCGTGGCACGTTGGAGGTTCATAGAGAAGCCCGCGTCACTGCGCCGCAGAAAGGAATTCGGAAAATCACGAGCTCGCACAAGCTCGATCAACGCGCGTCTACGTCCCGCAATGAGCTCGTCCGCAACCGCGACCATCACTGAGCTCGAGGCTCGCCACAGAAAATGGCTGGCGATTATTTCACCGACCATTCGTATTGCAACTCGCTTACTGCTCAATGCTCTGTCCAACCTGTCTCAGTTTGACTCTTCAGCTGCTGTCTCGAGCAGCAACGTAAACCCGCTGCTTCGGTGGGACGCATTTCATTTTGCCCACATAGCCCAGAAAGGGTATGTTCACGAATACGAGTGGGCGTTCTTTCCTGGGACACCGCTGCTCATGCGTCTCGGTGGGAAATGTATCAGCTTCGCCAGAATGGCACTGGGTGACCGCGATGGTGCCGTCCAAATGGCCGATCTCTTGAACGGAGGCGCGCTAGCTGCCTTGCTTTGTGACCCAACTACAACCCTTTACCGTCTTACAATGCATCACTTCCACTCTCCCCACTTGGCATTGATGGTGTCTGTGTTATCCCTGATGCCGAGTAGCCCGGCGACCTTGCACGCCGCCGCGTATTCTGAGCCATTCTACACGTATCTGTCTTATAAAGGTAGGTTAGAGATTATATATGAGGCTTGATTGTACTAACACAATCATCACCCAGGCATGCTTTGTTGCACTGACTCACAATGGTTTCTCGCATCGATTTGCTTCGCTCTGGCAGCCTCTTTCCGGTCAAACGGCATTCTACTCAGTGGTTTCGTGCTTTGGGGCCTTCTGGTTCGGCCTTTTATACAAAATGAAAGGGTGTGTGCGGTTTTATTTATGATATTTTTCACCCGAATAACTGTGTACGGGCACAGGTACCACTTCTCAGAGTGATGTACTCTCTACTACTGACGGCTGTAACTTTCATACCCTTTGCATATCAACATTACGCGGGCTACATGGCATATTGTGTCCCGACAAGTTTAAATGCAGCAAACGAAATCCCAAGCTGGTGTAAAGCCATGGTGCCCTCTATATATACCCACGTGCAATCAAAATATTGGAAGGGCAACGGATTGCTACAATATTGGACCTTGGCACAGATACCAAACTTCCTAATTTCAGCGCCCGCGTATGCTCTTCTGCTGTCCTTCTGCCTGTGGCATCTTACAGGAGCCCTGGGTCCTCAGCTAGAAGCATCTTATGCCCGCTTGACATCAAGTACAAGCAGGGTGCTTAGGCCCAAACCACCTCATTCCAGCCCTTTCTTGTCATCTACGATCACGCCTCACGCCCTCCATGGGCTATTCCTCACTCTCACCCTTCTCTTCAATTCCCATGTCCAAATCATGTTACGTCAAGCCGCCTCGATGCCCATCGTCTACTGGGCAGCTGCGTGGCTCTTCCTAGCGAATGAAGACGGTGGAAAGGATGCTGGGAGGTGGCGGTGGAGCCGATTGTGGGTTGGGTGGAGTTGCACATGGGGAGCAATCAGTTTGATCCTTTGGGTAACTTTTCTGCCTCCTGCATGAGTGTATGCATGGAGTGTTGTCCTCGGTTTCGATATATACGCGCTCCTCGTTATGGGGATATGGGCTGTGGAACCAAATCACCCTATACTAATACTGCGGACGTGATATTTCAATACTACATGGCCCATAATCGGAAATATGCGGTGGTTAAGCTTGTAGAATTTACAACTACTGTAAGGGTCCGTGACTCCGTTCCATGGGCGGGATGGCCTCGGTTCCGACATCCGCTGACTAGTTCCGGCAGCAGGGCATGGCATAAAAATTTCAGGACATCTATCGATCCACCCACAACAACCCTACCCAAAATCAAACACACCTCTCCCATCCAAGCCCCGTCGACCTTTTTAAGTCGACCCTTGGATAAAAGACCCACAACCTATACATGTCAGCGTAAGCATCAATGCACCTGGCCCTAAGATCTTTGCCTAATTTTTTCTCTGATAAATGCTCAGTGAAGAAACGCTTCAAGATGTTGCCGAGAACGAGATCGAGTCCAACTGGGACCAGGTCGTCGACAAGTCAGCTGCGCTCTTGATGATGTCTGCTATCTGAGGAAAGCTGATGGATTTTGCGTAGCTTCGATAACATGGAATTGAAGCCTGAGTTGCTTCGAGGTGTATACGCCTATGGGTGAGCCATTTTGCCAGCATGTCGTCGATCGCAGGCGTTGATGGCCCTGCCATCAGATTCGAACGTCCGTCTGCTATTCAGCAGCGCGCGATCGTCCCCGTCGTCAAAGGGCACGATGTGATTGCCCAGGCTCAATCCGGTACCGGAAAAACTGCCACTTTTTCCATCTCCATTCTCCAGCAAGTGGACCTCTCTATCAAGGGAACACAAGCGCTCATTCTGGCGCCCACTCGTGAGCTTGCTCAGCAAATCCAAAAGGTCGTCATTGCTCTCGGCGACTACATGAACATCGAATGCCACGCATGTGTCGGTGGAACCAATGTCCGCGAGGATATGGCCAAGCTCCAGGAAGGTGTTCAGGTCGTCGTCGGTACCCCCGGCCGTGTATTCGACATGATCAACCGTCGTGCCCTCAGGACCGACAACATCAAGATCTTCTGTCTCGATGAGGCTGATGAGATGTTGTCCCGCGGTTTCAAGGACCAAATCTACGAGGTCTTCCAGCTCTTGCCTCAGGATACCCAGGTCGTCTTGCTCTCTGCCACCATGCCGGCTGACGTGCTGGAGGTGACCAAGAAGTTCATGAGGGACCCCGTTCGAATTCTCGTCAAGAGGGACGAGCTTACCCTTGAGGGTATCAAGCAATTCTACATTGCTGTTGAGAAGGAGGAGTGGAAGCTAGATACGCTGTGCGATCTTTACGAGACTGTTACCATCACCCAGGCCGTCATCTTCTGCAACACCAGGCGAAAGGTCGACTGGTTAACAGAGAAGATGCACTCGCGCGAGTTCACTGTCTCCGCCATGGTGAGAGAACCTGACATACTCTTCCAAACGACTGATTCTGAGTCGCAATAGCACGGAGACATGGAGCAGAAGCAACGGGAGGTCCTGATGAAGGAGTTCCGTTCAGGCTCTTCCCGTGTCCTCATCACTACCGACTTGCTTGCTCGTGGTATCGACGTACAGCAAGTTTCCCTTGTCATTAACTATGACCTGCCCACCAACAGGGAGAACTACATCCACCGTATCGGTCGTGGAGGACGGTTCGGACGTAAGGGCGTTGCAATCAACTTCGTCACCACCGACGATGTCCGCATGCTCCGTGATATTGAGCGTAAGTGTGGATTTCATTTCAACAAGCATAATTGCTCATATACGTCACTACCTTGCAGAGTTCTACAACACCCAGATTGACGAGATGCCTTTGAACGTCGCTGACCTCATTTAAGTGTATTCACCTGACTCACTACTATTCGATTTCGCCTTCGATGCCTTTTGTTTTCTGATTTGTACTCTCAATTTATTTTTTTGATCCATCATTTTTCTGTTGTTGATAATCAGCATACTTCCGACGTGTAAAGTTGTACAAAAGCAATGAGATTGAGAACTTTGCCAGCGCCCACATATGAAGCATCGCCATTGATCACTCCCTTGGTAATATCTTTGAGTAAGTGCTGAGGTTGAGGGGAGGATTATAGTAGTTAAGCCGTCCCCGAGACCTCCTCAGGATAATCAAGTTGCTTTCCCCTCGACTTCATCTTGCTTTGACCTTCAATGGGGCTTTCCCCTCCCAGCATGAAAATATAATCAAAAGCTCCTTGAATAGCTGCATGAAATACTAGGACGCTATTGACTACAGACTCTTCACTTTCCTAGACCTCCCCCTCAACAAAGATGCGAACTCCGAAAGCCCAAACCTCTTCGACAGGAACCAGTCAATGAAACCACGTCCCAAGAATGCATCACAGAACCACATCACCCAGCTAAATTGACCTTCCCATATCCACTTTCGCGGGCTTTTACACAGCGCCTCATCCACGACCGTCTTAGCGTATAGGCGCGGGTCCATGCCACCTGTTTAGATACATCAGCACATTGCACGCAACTGTTTGTGCAGTGGGATCTCACGTTTAGTCATCCCGACGCGGTTGGCCTGGTAGAGATGGTCCATGGAATAGTAGAGCGAGGTAGGGGCGATGCTGCTGGGCCTGCTGATATTCGTGTTCACGCCGCCTGTTATGACCTGAGAGTTTGTCAGCATAGTTCGCCGAGTTAGAGGAGTGTGCTAACTGTGATGACTTTGACACTGGAAATCCGAAATTAGGTTCAAAATAAGGCGAGATACGCAAGCACGAACCCCAAGGGCGCCAACTCAACGCGCAGTGTATTGCTCCAGGAATGCAAGGCTCCTTTCGAAGCGTTGTAGACGCTGCCAAATGGGAGAGGCACGACGCCCGCGATGCTGCCTATCTGCACAATACGTCCTCTGCCAGATGCGATGATGGGGTCTATGAAGATTTTGACGACTTGCATTGGGCCGAAACTGGAGAAGCCGAGATCGTGTTAGAGGAGCATTGCACCTACACTCGCTGGCTAAATTCACGTACACGTTCACCTCGAATAAAGCACGGGCTTCGTCGACGTCGAAGTCGGTCGCTGGGGCGGACATGCCTGTGCAAACACTTCAGTTGCTATTCTCATGCAAAGATGTCAGGAGGGAACCATACCCTGCCCGCTGTGGCAATGTCAGTTTCGCGGAGCAGCCAGAAAGACACAGAGACTGACGCATTATTGATCAGTATGTCCAACTTTCCATCGCAGAGCCGGATGACCTCCTCACGGACCGAGGCCACTGAATCATGATCTGTAACATCCAACTCTAATGTATGGATGCCTTGTGCAGTGAGAGCAGACATGGCCTCCGTACGCCGCGCTGTCGCGATGACTTGCAAGCCTCAAGACAAGAATAGGTAAGCTCGTACTGTGCACCTGCTGCTCAGATAGAACACGTACCTCTGCGGTGAAACTCCTGCGCGAGAGCATCTCCGATACCCCCAGCACTGCAGCTAAGCAGCAAAAGTTTAGACTGCCCAATAGGCACAAGATCGATAGACAGCTCACCCTGTGATTAGGACGGTCTTTCGGTCTGACATGGTGGTGTATAAGCTAGCGGTCTGCCCCAGTGCAAGATATTGAATAGCTGTCCATCCGTTGACAGCACACGATGCGACTGACAGATGTTGGGGAGAATCAAGAGCAAACCCGGGTGTGCGCTGCCGGGCCGGGTTGTGATTGGAATGTCAAGTTGTCAACGCGACTGTCAAGCGTATGTCGCAACTCACTAATCTACCACCACCCCATTCGCCTTCTGCTTTTTTGCTCGAGTCGTGGTCAAGGAGTTACTGCATGCTAACTGGCCCGCAAATATTAGACCTTGGTTGCTCTGGCTGTAACTCGAACCGAAAGTCGCTTCAGGCCGCTGAGGTTGCTTCCTCGCCAAGCAGGATTTCGCTCTATCAACAGTGTGACACTGTACGATTACCTACGCGCTCTATCTGTGGATTCCAACCATGCCAAGGTATCAGTGCACATGTTATCTGCGGACGAAATCCATAACTCGTGATGCGACGCAAATCGAACCAGCTCACTGAGGAAGCACTTGCACACGAAGTGTTCAAGAAACACGAAAGCAACGATGCTGATTAATAATACACTGTTTTTCTGATCATACGTTTACAGGAGTTCTAAAGTGCGCCGTACTCGCGCAGGATCTCGCGCGCGTGCTCCTTCGCCGCGGCTGAGACATTGGGGTCTGTTGGATCTGTCAGCTACTGGTCCCTCGGTCTGCATCGGCCAAAGTACGTACTGTGCAGAGCAGCCTTGTAGCCACCGAGAACGCGGTTATCGTGCTCGTCCTCCGTAGAGGTAGAGTGCTCGTTGATGTCATAGCCTGCAGCATCAAGCACTTCCTTGGCGTGCCGTTTCGCTTCAGGAGAAGTGTTCTTGTCTGCAGCGCAGGTCAAAATACGGCGTGAAATGAGGAGAACATCGCGTACTTGACAGGGTTGCACGGAAGCCCCCGAGGACGCGGTTGGTGTGTTCGTCCGTGCGGGAGTCGCCGGTCTCCCCGGCGCCACCCTCCATTTGCTCGAGACGCTCAGCTGCGTTAATCTTGGCCCCCTCGGAGACGTTGGGGTTATGGATAGCGGCCTTCAGGCCAGCAGCAACACGGGTGGGATCTGGGGCAGAGGTCAATCCACATGCGTGGCAGAGCCAGAACGATCACGAACCAGCGGACATGACAAGGTGTTTATGGGGTAAGTAGAAGAGTTGGTTAAATGGGTTGTGAAAGTAAGGATTGGAGGATTGGCAGAGGAGTGGTCAGGCTCTTATACCCTTCTCCAGCGCGTCGACGTCATACCTGCAACATCAGTCTATTACATTTGGAGAGAATTCACCTGACCGCGCCCTGGCAAGCTCCACTTTGTACGTACTTGACTCGCGTATATTGAATTTGGCGCGCTCTGACTGGCCTTCTCTTGACTCATAGGCGCTCCTGGCTCCCGGAGTTCCAGAATGATTGCGTATATATTGCGAGGGTGTGTGAGATGCGCGCCCATGAACCGTGACGCGCTCGTCGCGACGCGACGCAATGACGAAGGTGACGCCACGCAACTTGAAACGTGGCAGAGGGGAGGCGAATAAGGCTCCGCATCTGCTACTACTGTACATATCCTATGTAAGGTTTGGAGAGTTTGGAGATGGATATATTCACGGACGTCATGGAGTAAACGATTCGTTCGCACGCCGAGTCTGAGTCACTACTAATCACTCAGGAGTCAATTGTGGGACAGTCATTATGATATGCAATTGACTGGATAGTCTGGAATAAACCTCATCATAAACAACGCGTGATTGTCACCAGCTACGTTGATCAAGGGCTTCAGACCAAGACTCGTGGACGCGCTGAATTGCAGGGGTGGTGGCAACGATAGTCACGTGTCCTGATATTCGGAGGTTTTGCCTAAATTGATCACCGCGGCGACCTCGAGTCCAACTTGGCTCTGACTTCCTTGAGTGCTTGAACGCGACCACCTAAATTGCGACCCCGGTGCACGATCCTATCTATGGACAGAGTCCCTGAATTTGACGATGTGGGTGCCGATACCAAGCCGCTGACGTTTGGTGCGCTGGATCCCAGTGCTTTCACGTTTTCGCCCGTGAAATCTGGCAACAGTTCGCCACCTCCACCTCGCCGTTCATCTAGGAAGTGCACTCCAACTACCAAAGTGGAAGCAAAGGACGAAAATGACGATGTGGGTTTTGCCATCAAGCCGTCCTCAAGGGGGAGCCCGCTAAAGCGTAGGCGAAGTCCGAAGATGGAGGCGGGAGAACCCTTGCGAGGCCCATCCCCTGCATCGTCGAAGAAAGCGAAACGAACATACGCGCCTCCCGAAACGTACGCTCATTTAAAAGGTCTGCAAGATTACTTGACATATGATCTTGATAGTGAGTCTGTATCTGGGGTCGCGGCTGGTACGATACTGACCCCAGCGCTCCAGTCATGTTCTGTGGCATCAAGTATACACTTTATGCCATACACAAATAGCTCTTCTGAACACCACAATGACAGCCCAGGCTACATGTCCGCCGACACCGGGCACCATTTCGCCAACCCCACGAACCACTACTACAGGTGTCTCCATCGCTCTGGTTGGTCTGAGAATGCCCAATCTCTCTACTTTTCCAGCTGATATACGTGTTTCTTAGGGCTTACACCAAAGCTGTTGCCGCCGTCGGAGGACCACACACTTCCAGATTACTCCCTTGGCTTGGTGATTGCCTCGTTCCCAGCACATGCTCGTAAAGCTAACGTTTCGCATAGACAAACCTGGTGACGCGCCCTTCTGCTGAGGTGCGCACAAGCCAAACCACGCACATCGCTGTTTGTGTGCTCCAGTGCTGACATGCCCCCCCTTGCGACTGCAGGCAGCAGAGCTATCGCCAGCGGAGATGACCAAGGGCGTGCCCACTCTTCTCGCCAAGATTGCTGAGTACCGCCCAAGGGTAGTATGCTTTGTTGGCGTTGGAATATGGAAGAAATTTGAGAGCGTAATCAAGAAGACCGCCGTCCAAGCTACCGATGATGGCGTTCCCGGACCAGACCCTGTTGATGGAAAGAGGAAGAAAGCGAACTCCGCAGGCGGTATAGGACTACAGCCCTACATCTTGCATCATCCAGTAAAGACTGTAGAATCTTCTGGTGAGTATGCATGTTCGAGGAATTTCCGTCATTGGTTTGACATAGTGCACATTCAGGAATTCCTGTGCGGGAGACGCTTTTCTTCGCGATGCCTAGTACCTCAGGAAGAGTTGTTAGCCACCAGGTTCGTGGGCCGCCTCGTGATTGCGTATATTTGGACACTCTTTTCTAACGTGTGTCGATTTTGGCAGCTTCCCGACAAGGTAAAACTCTTCGCCCAGCTCAAGGACATTGTGGAAAATGTGAAGCGTGGCGGTAACGATACAAAGATGATGGCACGCATTGTCCTTTGAGAGCAATCCTGCCGATCTTACCAGCTCTTCTTGAGGTGCCATGTTGAAACAATTAGGGCTATCCTATGCACCATCGTCAGTGATTCGCTTACCTACTTATCTCTCCCTCGCCCCCTCTCTCTGTTGACAAATTAACTCAACTATATACAGGTATTCATTCATGCGAAGCCATTGACATTGTATTGGCTATCCTTTCAGCCATGCTCGTTCTTGACGCTTGTTGTGACTCGAGGCGGCCTTTGCTTAACCAATACCTTTGTTTAGCATCGATTTTCATCCTTCCATGCCGCGCGAGTCTTTATGATTGCTACCTCCAAACAGTGTCAAAATATCACTATAGAAGCTCAAGATTCGATGCAACGTTACATGAGATCGCCTCAGGGTGCAATCCTCAATGATCATTTTCCCATCATTGCTATATCATTCAGTGGCGGGTTACGCGAGGGTACGTTACTTGATGTGCAACTTTGCAAGCTTGATGCATCAGGCGTGCACTGCGTTTCCTTTCTCATGCCAGGGGGAGCGATCGACGGGGACTTGATAATACGTCGTAAGGTCCATGCCGCTAGGCGAAGAATAAACCGAGTTTGCGTGTCCGAAGAATCTTCATTCTCGTGTCAATGCTCCTATTTTAACACATTTCCGCCAGAAAAGTTCGAACACAGTGAACTTGAGACTCCAGATCCAAACTTATATCGTGGCCATTGCTTATTGAAACTTTTGCACTGCGGAATAGGCGTTGATCCAGTAGTGGTGCACGGCAATACAGTAGTACATAAACCCAATAGAGCATATTTGCTAGCGATTTCAACCGAGTGTCATCGCTCCACTCAATTCAGCTTCAAGACAGAACCTGATTCAAATCGTCTAGCGAATATGCTCTAATGTCCACATAGTCTACACGACCTGCCACGTAATGCGTAATTCAAATGATAATCAGTAACCTTGCTTGCCCAGAGTGCTAACGCACTGCGGCAGCTATGCCTGTTTAATCTGCACAGTTGCTCGTATCAACAACACCTGGATGATCATGAAGCAATGCATTGCGCACCTTGCTGCCGAAAGCCCATGCTTTCATCGTAGGAAATGCAGTTTGCACCCAGAGTGTGTACATTGACCACGGGTAGAGTGTAAGATTCCAACCATTCGAGTCTCTGTACCAGCTCCTAAATTAACAGAGTCAGAAATTGGTTACTTGGCCAAACGATTGCTGGACCGATACTGACTTGCAATCCACCCAGACGCGCTGGCTGAGGGCTTTCTGCTGTGTATCTGAGAATTCCTTCTCGTAGTCCAGCTTGACGGCTACATCGGACACGCGACCCTTGATGACAGGACCTGCCACCTTGAGGATCAAGTCCACCACGCTTTCGATTGCGAATATAACCGAAGTATGACTATCTTTTGGGTCAGCGCTCGCCACCAGAAATAGTGATGCCTGAATTGTCCTACCCAGTCGAAGAATTTGGTCCATAAAGGAAGAAGAAATTAGGGAAGGGAGCGCAGGCGATAGATTTGTACGCTTCGACGCCACCGAACTTCGCCCAATGCTGGGTCGGCGTGACCCCATCTCGGCCGACGAGATTCACATTATAGGAAGAAATCTGGAAGCCAGTCGCGAGAACCTGTGAAGAGATAGTAAGAAGAGTCATCAAGAAATGTTCATTATTGCACTCACGATCACATCAGCGGGATAATGCTGTCCCGATTTGGTGACCACTCCGGTTTCGTCAATCTTGACAATCGGCGCGTTGGTCAAGCGGACGTTATCCCTCCTCAGCGACGTCAGGTAACCAGGATCGAAAACTCGTCGTTTACATCCAATCAGATAATTGGGCTTCAGGATATCCCAGTACTGCTTCGGCGCGCACGACTCAAGGTACCAATCTGAGAGCCACTGCCAGCGGCGGCGATGGCGTGCTCCACGTGAAGAGAGGTAGAACTGCCCCACGGTATACTCGAATATGTGGAAGAACATCCACCTGATCAATGTCTGCACGAATGGGACGTATCGGAATATCCATCTCAATACAGGGCCAATCGTAGGGTTGGGCCGCGGCAAGAAGAATTGAGGGGAGCGCATAAATTGGTGGACGCTCTTGACGTGTGGCGCAATGGCTGGAACCACCTGCGTGGCGCTGCATCCATTGCCAATGACGACCACCTCCTTTCCTTCGATGTTCAAGTCTTGTGGCCATTTTGCTGTATGGACAACAGGCCCATCAAAAGAGTCGACGCCGGGTATCTCGCAGGGATTAGGATTTACAAGTGCACCCGTGCCCGAGATCAGGACCCGACACTCTTGGGAAAATATTTCGCCGGTGCGAGTGTCACTTAGGCGCACTATCCAAGTTTTCGTTGCCTCTTGCCACACCGCCCCGTCCCAGCTGGTGTTAAATTTCGCGTGTTTGTCAACACCAAACTTCTTGGCGGTGCTTTTGATGTATTGAAGAATCTCTGGTTGCTCAGGGAAAAATTGAGTGAAGTCAGGGTTGGGTGCGAAAGAAAGGCTGTAGTAGATGGATGGAATGTCTACCCCGCATCCAGGGTCTAGTAGACCGTCCGTGAGTTGTTAGTATCAATGTTACGCATACATACTCACATCTATTCGCCCACCAGGTTCCACCTGAATAACTCCATGAGCATACCACGATACTGCGCTATGCAAACGTCCCGCACCTAAGTCCGGAGACCTATCATAGAGAATGTAATCTTCGAAGTTCAGCTTCCGCTTCAGTTGAGCACCCATGGCTAGGCCAGAGAAGCCACCACCGATGATAATCACCGGGATAAAAGGAAGCTGTGTGGGCTGCATGCTGCTTGATACAAGAGGCGTGCCGATGAGTGGTGGTGGTCGTGGATGTAAGAGGAGACGATAGCGGCTAAGCCATGAAAATACGGGAAGCTTTGTATGTTCTTGCCAACCGGAAGAGCCCTCTCCCATTCCCGCACCGAGTCAAATTCTGTCAAAGATAGCCGGCGGTAACAGCCCACATTCTGCCGATGCTAGGTGATAATACGGTACCGACCCCCTTGACTCCATGTATGCGGGAACGTATCTGATTTGAAATCCCAGGGGAGCGGGATATCTCAGGGCAGGCATTTGTAGACAGATGTAGACATGAGATCCGCAACCCAACGCGACGTCAAGGGTTCGGTAAAAGCTGGTAAAAGCGGCATTTGGTCATGAGATTGTCAGCTTTGGCAGTTGTTAGTTGGTACTGGCAGCGAAGCCTGATTTGAGCTTGATGCATGGTGATTTGGGAACCGAACTAGAAAGACTCAAGAATGGTTCCGACAGTCGATTGAGTGGCCGGAGCGAGCAGAGGCCTGAGGATCAGATGGCAGCTGTCCTTTCCAGGCCAATCGTCCCGGCGATACCGTTACGCTGACGGTAAGTGCTTACATGGGATTGACATCAATCGACATTTCTTGTCGCAAAAGTTAAAACCAACGAAGGTCGAAAAACCACGTGGACATACAAACATACTCGATCCACGGAAGCAAATCGAAGCCATCTTTTTGCCTTCCAACGCTTCAGCGCCTCAGCTCTGCGGTTGTTGGCACGTCTCCAGTACTAGTGTGTTCGGAGATAACTATGTCGCTCTGCCAACTCTACAGAGTCTAGACTCTAAAGTACTTTACCCTAGGCTTCTACTGTGCCCGCATCACCCATCATGGCCTCATGATGCTGTAGCGCGTGCTGTCCGCACTATATTATAGCATGACCAGCGCCCACTGCAGATCTAGAGTCTCTTCAGTCCTAAACTGTCTGTGCTTGATTTCTATTGTAATCCACAAGGCCCGTGTCTGCGCGAAGTGCTTGCACAGTGGATCGGAACTCGCTCGCATAGACATCCCATGATCGTGATGCTCCTGGCATGACCATCTATGTCCATGTGCTTGCTGTTTTGCCTTCTTCCCTGTACCTCGCCCGAGGGGCTCCAACCCGGCAAAAAATACTTGAAACTCCTGACATGCTTTTTCATATCGCGTTTTTTTAGGTCTTGTGGACTAGAGAGGTGAGCTTGGAGCGGTTCTATATTAAAGCGCTGTTTGAGCCCGAGTAATCCTTGGCACATTGTGCTCAAATCTCTGATAGCTCGTCGAAGACTACTTAGTATATATTAGGCTCGGTTTAGCACTCTGTGCGCTGGGGTTGGTTCGATGAATTGCATTTAAGCATCGAATAGCGCCGTCAGATTTACGATTTTAAGACGTTGGTGGCCTGCATCCGCCTTCTTGACTGGCACTCAGCATAATGAGAACCATCACTCGCAGCCTCTCTCTTGGATTCATACTCGCGCTCTCGCTGGCATCATACGCTTCAACAACTGACGACTCGAACTCTCAAGATGCCCTCCCGATCAATCTTGACGGTGCTTCGCTTGGAGACTTTCAACTGATCAACGGTCAAGTTGTAGTCAGCGTTGATTCAGAGGAGCTTCAAGCGTCCTCTTGCTTCCCTGGGCTTGGCTTCAAGATGCCCTCGAGCGCTCCCAAATCCCTTAATAAGTGGTGGTGTAATGCGACCAGCGAGTACGCCTTTCTGGGATTCAGCTACGAAATCAGCGCTTGTGAGTTGGTTTGGTCTTCATCAAGATATCTATCTCAAGATCTGACATATACAAAAGGCCAGAGTAAATCAGAACTTACGAAAGATTTCAAGAACATTCGCAACAAATTCAACGGTCGATATGTTCGCCTCTATGGCAATTGCGATAAGAAGGGTTATTATGACAATGTCGTGGACGCAGCCTGGGATGCGGGACTGGGCGTGCACGCATTAATCTGGGTGAGGAGCACGCATATACCCTATACGACATGGCAGGTTTACCAACACGCTGTCTAGTTTGGTTTCACTGGAGGAAATGCGTGGAAGACTCGCAGGGATGAGCTGTTTGGGATCCTGTAAGCCTCCCCTTGGGCATTTGCCACCGGCACTGATCTGTATGCGCACAAGTCATTCCAACCCCAAAGCGAAATTCGTCACGCGAGTAGTGCAATTTGGTAGCGAGCCACTTTTCGACGATGTGCTGCCACACGCTCAACTCGCGGAGCAAGTCATCGCTGCGAAGAAGAACTTGTCGAGCTTGCATATCCCTGTTACGGTCAGCGAGCTGGCCTATGGATACCAAGAACGCGGTGGTGCTCAAGACGTCTTAAACGCCATCGATTCCATCAACATCCACATGCTTCCTTTTTTCGACAAGACAGCTTCGACTTGTGAGTTTATATGCATCACAATTAAGCTCGCCTACTCAAATTCTTATTTACTCAGCCAATAAATCGTGGCCTTTGGTGCTGGGAGATCTCGATTGGTTTATCGCCCGCGGGAAGGGGAAGAAGATGTACATGGACGAGGTTCGTGATCCTGCTTTGCAAATTCGGCGCATTTACTGAGGTTGGTGTAGAATGGGTGGCCTTCGAAATCTTATCCAGGAGTGGAGCCTAATTCGTGAGCCAATTCATTACTTACCCAATACAAATTCTCGATCTTATCGAACCACAGTCCCGATGCCGTGGCGGATATTACTAACGAGCATGTAAAATGCTTCCCCCTCGATTCAAATCGACACGATTTGCTGACAAATTCTTCTAAGGGCTACTTCACTTTGCTCGAGGCTCACTGCAGTGACCTGAAGAAATACGCGCAGGGTGGTATCGGTTGGTTTGCTCATATATACAGGTATGTCGGGCTCTTTCATGCTTGCTTGCTGCATCTCATGATCTGCTATGTGTAGTGATGATCAGGAGCCGGGATATGGTATCTATAATGATGGCGGGAAGCTAAAGTTCCCTTTCAAACCGAGCACTAATTGTTAATAATTTGGATTGGCTGTTTGTTCTCGTTGTTCACCCTCTTTCTTGGTGATGCTAGTATTTGAACGGTACTCCCCGCCTCTTCGCATGAAATGTCCCTTGTGTATTCTCAATTGTAACATCAATCATGTTTTTGAACCTGCCGACCCAAAACAGAGTACTTGATGCAAGTCGCTACGAACATGATATTGATCCGAAAGGTGAGATCCTAGCAATGACGTAGATTGGAAGCAAGATACCAATATTAATGAATGTACAGTATATTTACCCAACAAACCTTGCATATAATACAATAAATAAGCAAAGTGGGCTCGTATGGCATCTAGCCGTACCACCTCCCACTGCCGTCCGCTTTGTAGGCTGGCCTTTGTGGGATGATAGGTTGCCTGATCTCAAATACTTCTATGGCGCGCTGCAACGCAAGAAGGAATTAGCAACGAGTGATACCTAGAGGAGAAATTCATTACCCTCCAAGTAGCCATATCTAATTCCATAACAAATTGACGCTTCTGCAGTTGACCGGTGCTGTAGTCTTCATCACTCGGCGGTTCGCAGGCCCCTGTAGGGAAGATGTCAGATCTCAGACGATATGCCAATTTCGAAACGTACAGATCATAGGCTCCTGAGACTCTTCATCCAACTCCATGGCGCACGTGCCGTCTCGAATCAAAAAAGAAAGGTGGAAGAGATTCTCAACCGATTGAGCGAAGTCGTCCGGGTTGATTATGAATTGGAACATGTTGATGGGCTCCCCTTGATCCTCAAGAAGTTTTGTTAACTGCCACATTGAATCAGCAAATGAAATGCTCTCTTGGCTGACGAATTTTACCTGTGCCACATTTTTCGTTGTCTCGTTTTCCGAGCGAGCAATATCTTCTTCACGAATCTCCTGGGGCTTCCTCTCGTCTTCTTTGTGCTTCTCTAACTTTGCGCGTTTCACCTGTTTGCGGGTCTTCTGCTCGATAGATAGCGGTCCAAGCCTAGTCGATGCCCATGTTAGTTGTTTATGATGATCACAGCCACCGTGACAGGACGCCCACATGAAGTCCGTTACAGGCACTCGCCGACTTTTCGCCAAAGCCTTCCGACCAATTTTGTCCCAATCAAGCGGAGCGTCACCATCATCCCCTTCTTCGACATCTGAATCATCCGGAAGACGTTCATCCATTGTCTTGTGTCCGCCCATGAACGTGATAAGCTTAGAGACAAAGTCGTCGATGTCGAACGCGCCTTGACCCGACTTCATTGCGCGAGCCTTGGCAGCAGTTGTGTTGGACATGCTGAGAAGTATATTGGAGTCTAGCGTGGCCTCTTGAGGGTTCTTCACTGCACGATCACATGTATCAATAACCAGAGGGAACTGCTTGATTGACTGAACACACCTTTCCGGAACAGTGCGTCTACGGCATGAACTTGGGCAAACAGCTCCTCTGCGGTTGTATCCTTCGGCTGCGCACGCTGATCTGCGACATCCTAAGACTGCTAGCTTGGCTTTGAATCTCGTTGAACATACCTTCCGTGTTCTTCTGCATGGCACGATACTTTTTGCGTACATCTCGTTTCTCTTCTGCATCTTGATCAGGGTCATATATCAGGTCAGATGCAGCCATTTCCACGTCGGAAGACATTTTGGACAAAGAACGCGACTGTCAAAGTGTAAAGAAAGAAATGTGCAAATTGAGTCCCGCTCCGCGACGCGCTAGTGGCGTGGGCACATTGCATAATCTCATGATTTGCTCTGGCTCCTCCACCCACGGTCACTCATTCGCGCACAAAGCGCTTTTCAATGGCGACGACTCATGTTATAGAGGTATATACGTTTAAATCGCTTTCCAATGCATCCATATATCATACTAACATTCTTCACTCCGAAAGTACAGCAGGAGCTCGAAGGCGAAATGCAGCGGCCCTCCGCCGTGTAACGGGACTGTAATTGATCGCGACGAAATGAGATACGGTGTAAGAATTGCGGGTCAATATGGGGAAAACGTTGAATGGCGGCACTGGTGGGTATTTTCTCTTACTTCGAGTGCTGCGTGCTTATAATAGCGCGTCTCTAAGGGGTTGTGTTACACCAGATATCCTAACTCGTTTGGCCACTATACAGCACCACCAGATCATCGGATTCGAGTCTTTGAGGTGATTGATATATTTCGGGCCTCTGTTGAGAGTTTTAACAGTACATTACCAGACGAGAAGACCAGGCTAAAGTTCGTAGCGCAATCGCTATGCGGCAGGTCGATCCTTCAGATATACCTGCCTCTGCCAGAATCCAAATTTCAATTCCAGCCGGTCCTACTACAGCTTCTGCACCTGTTCTTAGCCAGAAAAAGCGCAAGGCGGCTCAAACGGAAACACCAGGATCACAAATAGCCCTTCCAGCATCCCAACCTGTCCGATCGCTGACTCAGACAATGGCCCGGGAAACAGAGGAAGAAGCGGAGCAGTCCGGTGCATATGAAGAAGAGCCGCGCGATGAACTTTATTGCGTGCTGAACTCAAAGATAGTCGGTGTTCAATATTACACGGGCATGGTGGGACCTGGGGAAGAAGTCAACTTGATTCGCGAACCTCATAACAAATATGATAGGCATGTGACGCATCTTACTCTCTTCTTTACGATGATATTGACTCAAGAGCAGAAACGCAATCGCGGTAAAAAATATCGCGAATGCTCAGATCGGGCATATACCACGGGAAGTCGCCAGCAAGATGGCTCCTCTCATGGACAAGGGGCTAATCACGGCAGAGGCTGTTATGCACGAGGGAAATCGTAGGTGCTTGTATCGTTTTCAAACGCATTCTTTTCAACGCATTGTTTGCAGTGTCTGGATTCAGTTACTCGCTCTCTATGTAAGTACAGTTTATAAAGGAGTATGTCACCCGATTTACTCGTTACAGGTCGGTGAAGTTTTATGCTCGATCGAACCTGCGAGACCAAGTGGAACCTCTTCTATTATGGGCGACCCCAGGCCGACGTGGATTTCCTACCCGGAACAACTCGTCCTCACAACCTGTGCCTGGTGCGCCATCCTCATCCCAGCGATATGGACCGTCGGCAGTTCCGGCTCCAGTCCCGAGGGCTAGCTCCCAAAGCCGGCCTACGGGCATTACTGCTGCCCAGATCAAGGCTCAAGAGGATGCAATTCGGAGACAGGAATCCTTGATGAAAGCGCAAGAGCTCAAGACTATGCTAAACAACCTTGAAAAGG